>SOPF01023544.1:0-11265 GCA_012979155.1 Hypericum perforatum
TGCAGGAGCTGATTGCTCCTTCAATTGAGTGCATCATCTGCTCAACATTGATAGAGCTAGGTCTGTGCATCTTTTGTTCGATCCACGAACTCAATTTGTTTTTGACGAGCAATGTGTTGGTCGTAGCTCATTGTTTTATGAACTGAACTGATTGGATTTATCGTCCATTGTTTGAAGTACGATAGAGCTCGGGCAGTTATTCGCTCATCGACTGCGAAACGAGTTTCCCTAATTACGTGATCAGCCATCACAATTTTTGTATCTACATGGTGGATGATGACACGACAAATGAAATATTTTTTAAAATAATTCTAGTTTTTAATTTTTAGTTGCTAATTTTATGATTTTTTTTTTGGTTTTGGGTAAAACAATCAGAATTCTGTTAATTCCGTAAACTGGTACAAACTTGCATGATTTTTTAATGAGTAATTTTAAATTAGGGTACGTGACTTCCACGTTGTCACTCATATCTCTATTATTTAAAAAAAAATATATAAGACTGAGAAGTTGGTATACAACTATCCGAAAATTATTTTTTTAATAAAAAAGAAAATCACATAATTTTTGTTGCAGTCTCTCCAACAGTCCAACTGGGTGTAATTGCCAGGATACTCTTGCACCTTTATTATATTTCATTGAAAACCATTCTTTGTTTAATAGCCAACATTTTTAAAACCGTTCAGAATGGTCCTTTCAAATATTCCGGTGTACTGCTCTTGATTCTATGAGTTCTTCCTAAAGCAAATGCATATTTTTCTCGCCTTCACACAGTAGGTCCCTTAGAACAGAAAATCTCCACGTCCTTCTAATAAATATGATTTGAACGGTGCAGAGTAGCACGCGTATGCATGGAGAGCCCTTGTACCGTCATATTCATGCAATGGCTAAAGAAACGGTAATATAAATCCAACAGAAATTCCAATAAAGACAGGGGTCGCTCCTCTCTCCGTGCTCCTCCATAACTACGTACAGTCGAGTGTGATTAATGTTGCCCACGCAAGAAAGCGAGAGTTCAGGTACTTGCCTACAACGCAATAACGATTCGGAATATTCTACAATGAAAACGACATCATAAAGCTCTCTCACTTAGGAATTTTGTTTTGGTTTATAACTCTAATATTATGTTATTAATCTAGGTTCAGTTCAGAATTTTTTAAATAGTAACTAAGTTCTTATAACAAGTATTTAACACTTTTGTGCTCTAAAGTCTTGAACTCAAGGGCAAACATGATTTAGTATAACACCATTTTCCCAATTGATCTCACTACGACATAAAAGAAAAAGGTAATGAGATGGTAACAATTTGATGGTTCCTGCAAGAGGGACACTAGAGAAAAATCAACCATGTCAAATGAGATTTCCCTATCATAACACGTCATGGGAACATCTACTCCCCGGTATATGGTAATAAAACGTGAATCGTGTTCCGTTTAAGATGTCTCAATGGGAACTGAGGAAAAGGGAAAAACTTAAATTGAGGTTTCCACCAAAGACCAATGTCCTGATTTGGTCCGGAGACATACACCCAACAGAGTAATGAGATGCATCCAGAATATGTCACAAAAAGTTTGTCAATCATTGCCCGAAATCATATATGGTCCACTCACGTGTTTTTATTGAAAGGTATAGCATTAGTAATCACGGGGAATCCTTCGAATTTCTTCACCCAAAATTACCTTGAGTGACTGTCTAATCGTAAATTAGTGTTGATTAGTCGCCACATATGAAAAAAAAAACTAGTGACCATATAATAAAATTTGTAAAACATCAACGATACTAATTTTGTTTACCTAAAAATCTATTAGACGCACTACCCAGCTATTTGTGTTGTAGTTTTAGTTCTTTATTTTCATTTAGGGAAATAATTACTTCGATACAGTATTATGTGATTTATAGTTATACTAATTAACTGTTTGACTCCGCTTGTGGGTTACTATCAATTTTCTTTATAATTTCGATACAACAAATTCAAGCTAACCCACAATCGACAGTGGTTTGCAATTTTTGGACATAAAAAAAAATTAAAACAAATAAAATTAAACCGTGAGAAAATTCCTTAAGTTCATGCGAAAAATAATAGAAGCCAAACGCCTCTCGCTGCCAGCAAGGAAATTGGCGCCGAGGTGGACAATGAATTAGAATTACATCTCCTTACGCTGCGACCGACGCATCTCGGGACGAGGTGGACAGGAACTTCGGACCCGGTAAATAACTTGTGATTTTAGTTTAAAGATGAGAGGTTTCTCACACTAACTCCTTTAGTAACTAAAATTTTGACACTTCTCACACTAACTCCTTTAGTAACTGATATTTTGACACCGACATCTTGTCTTGACAGAGAAGTTGTTATGGAACATCGTAGTTCGCACGCCCTTGCTCTCTACTTTTTCCAAACCTCTCTTTTTGTCTACATAGACTTCGTTGATGTCTTTATCTTTGATTGAAATTTATAGAGCTTGGTTTAGGTGTCTTAATTATGAGATCCACGAACCCAATCTGTTTTTTGGCCACCAATGTGTTGGTCGTAGCTCATTATTGTGAACTAAAATGAACTGATATAGATTTAGCCTCGCATGATCGTAAAATGATAGAAATCGGGACGGATACTCGATCATCGGCTGTTAATGTCGTGATTTTTCTGATGATGTTGTCGCCATTTCAATTTTTTTGTATCTGTTGGCAAGTGGAAGATTTTCGAAACAATCTAAGGTGGAATAATAAAATTTTGCTAAACGAGTACAAAGTTATATATCTTTGTAAAAAAATGATCATTTTAAAAATTAAAAAATTATGGAGTGGGTTGCTGCCATGTGGCCAGACATGGTTATCCGAATGAGTAATTTTTATTTTAGATGTTTTTTGTTGCCTCCGCTCTACCTTGTTGTTATCGTCCAGACATGCTTTGACATAATTTGTTTCATTGAAAATTAGCATTCATTCAAAATGTCATCTCCAGGGCTAAATATCT
The DNA here is from genome assembly GCA_012979155.1 of Hypericum perforatum. Lineage (NCBI taxonomy): Eukaryota > Viridiplantae > Streptophyta > Magnoliopsida > Malpighiales > Hypericaceae > Hypericum > Hypericum perforatum. The sequence goes on from SOPF01023544.1 coordinate 2,969, forward strand.
ACTCCATGGTAACAATTGAAACCAGACAAACGAGCACTTCATTAAAAATGGCCAACATTTTTGTAAATTAGTCCGAATGACCCTTCCAAAAAAAATCCGGTGTACTGTTCTTGATCTTATGAGTTCTTCCTAGAGCAAGTGCATGTTTTTCTCGCCTTCACGCAACAGGATACCTAGGACATCAAGTTTCCATGTCCTTCCAAGAGATATGACTTGTACGGTGCACAGAAGCGCACATATGCATGGAGACGTCGATCCCTTTGAATCTTAGTTGTTTAGACTGGTAGTTGGCTTGTATAAATAGCACTCAGTACTTTTCTAAAAATGGACAAGAAATCGTACATGACGGGTGGAATAATAAATGAATAATATAGTTACAATAACTTGGGAGGTTTGACTATTATAATATCAGAAATCTCTACCAAGTAAAAATGCGGATGCAAGTAATGCACGTCACACTGTTTAAAATGGAAGCATTAGGGTATTGGGTAAATTATTTTAGGGCAAATAACCCACTAACTCTGGATTAAGTTAAATTCTTCTATCGGGTCCTTCATTTCTCATAAATTATTAAACCATCCCTTAGTTTGTGAAAAATGTTTGTCTGGTATTCCTATTTGTCGGGTCAGAGAATTTTCCTAACGAAGACGAACTTGGAGAGACGAAAATACCTCCCAGTTAAAATTAAAAGCCCCACCCCCTAGTAAAAGAAAAACTCACTCCTTATTAAACAAACCAAACCTAGATCTTATTAAACAAACCAAACCTAGATCTGTCCATTTTTAAAGACTCTCACCTAACATGAATGTCTTCTTTAATCAGAAAACTATTGACTGGGTTTAGGGTCGGAGTTGTAGACGCAAATTGGGGCAGAGCTGGGTTCCTTCGCTATGGTCAGGATTGGGGACCCATGGTTCATGGTGGAGCTGGGTTCTATTGCTAGGGTCGAGGGTTGGAGACGTGCGCGAGGGTGGAGCTGGGTTCCGTCGCTAGGGCCGAGGTTGGAGATGGAGGTAAGGGTGGAGCTGGGTTCCTTCGCTAGGGCCATGGTTGGAGACACACATTGTATAGAGCTTGATTAGAGCTGGATTAGAGTTTGGTTCCTTTGCTAGAGTCAGAGTAAAGCTAAGTTTTAGTTCAGAGTAATGTCATCTTCAAACTCAGTGTATGAAGTCAATGGCGGTTTAAGGTATACGAATATCAAAAGTAAATATGGTATTTGAGCACTAATTAAGATTACAGAAAATGAAAAGAAGAAGGCAAAGTAGTTGTAAGTGGATTGATTGGTGTATTCCTCGTGAGACACATCATCAACATCCTCTTCGGTAGTGTCCAACAAGTCTGAATTCTTCAAACTTGGCTGTTGAAAAAGTGATTAAAGAACAACATTTGTTGCAAGAGATGGTGAAAGAGTAATGAGACTGATGTGCCATTATATTGATTTCAATTAGTTTGCTAAAAATTCTTATGTTTGTTTTAGTTATCTGTAATGTGTTCATATTATTTAAGTCTTAAGGCTACTACTTATTGCAAACCATGCTTGTAATAAAATGACACCACTTGTTCCTTACATGTCTTCAAACTAAAAATAAATAACTTGTTCAAGTACATATCATCAAACTGAAATTAAACAACAAGTTTCATAACATATATGTCTGTCAAGGACCGCAAAATGAACTTTCGATTGACTCAAGATTGTAAACAAGCAATGTTTCACAATACTTGTAAAGCTTTGCATATGATTCCTCATGCATCCTTTGCTTTTCCATCCTTGGATATGCTTTAGCTTTATACATTTCCAATTACCTAGATTCACTCGTGAAGAAGCTAAAGAAGCACGGATTATCTCATTATCAAGATATATATTGGCTTCTAAAAACTATTTAATCTATCTATCTATCTATTTGGGAGTTGCCCAATAACCATTTGAAGCTACAATACAAGTATGTTCATCATTAACTTTTTAATTATGAACTAATTTGATTAAAGTATAGTTGAAGCATGGATTCTTTAAGGACATTCTCCATTTGATCTATGGTAAGATGATGTAACCCTTAGTTTATCATTTTTGATAAATTTTATATCATATCCTGTCTTTATGATATAATCCTTTAAGCTATTCCTAAAATTTTCATGATTTATGAAGAATTGTCTGACCTTGAAGATGATATCTTGTCCATTTTCATAATGAAAAGGTATCCTATCATAGTCTTTGAAGGGATTTATCTTTATTTTCTCCTTTGTTATCTTTGTCCGCAATACACTATCATTTTTTGTATTTTCAGAATCTATGTAACGGACATCCAGATTGTTATAATTAACTACCGAAAAATTAGAACTTTCCACTTGATTATCATTATTCTCTTGATTTATCTCATTCTCTTATTCTATAACATCATAATCTGGCAAACTATAATTCATATTAGCTTGTCCTTCATCATCCTCTATCCACTCAGTAGGATACTCATCTCTACCATATACATCTCTACCATACTCATCTCCACCATATCATCTTCACTGTACTCATATCCACCAGCATAAGCCCAATAACATCCTTCACTACCACTAAAATCATCTCTATTAGAGTCATTTTCATCATCACGGCAACCCTCAGACTCATCTTCATCTAAACTGAGCCTAATCACGGTCTCAGAATGAAGATGTTTATCTTCATTATGCCAACATGGTTTTGAATTAGGCTCAAGACACTTTGGTCGATTAATATGATAATAAACTTATGATGCTTAAATAACCGAACATCCATAATATATCATCTTCACATGAAACCAATTTTCCATACTCTAATCTATATTTAGAGAACGATGATTTTAGAGCAAATAGAGTGTAAACATCATATAATACCAACAAATAATTATACATGTCAGTGCTAACCTTGCTCTTTCTTTGCGAGATACCTTCATGGACAAACTCCAACAAGTATAATATGTCACCTATCGACTAAGAACCTGCATGAGAAATTATGGCAAAAACTTAAATTATGCGAGGCATTCAAATTAGGGCAAGAACACAAAGGTAAAGTCAGAAGTGGGGTTATGGCTTACTTTGAAGACCAGGATGTAGCAACTAGGGACCATACGATGGCTCACCAGAGGCCAGCATCAGTTTCAGAATTAGGGTTAAGAAATTTCCAATTTGGGAGAAATTACAGGGAGAGAGAAAAGTGAAAAATGAAATGTAAGTTTTTTTTTACTGTAGGGGCCCCTTTTAATTTTAACTAGGGGATATTTTCGTCTTTCTAGGTTGGTATTTGCTAGGAAAATTCTCAGGTCCAACAAATAGGGACCCCAGACTAACATATTTGACAAAATAATGGATGACTTAATAATTTATAGGAAAGGAGAGACCCGATAAGAGAATTTAACTTAGTATAGGGACTAGGAGGTAATTTGCCCATTATTTTAAAATCTTTTATTTATAACATTATTTGTTGTAAGATTCCTAACTTATCGAAATTATTTTTAGGGTCCATGTTCTTTAGAAAAATATTGGTATCAGATTTTTGGCTTATGTTAGTACCCATTTTTTTTGAGATGTGAAATGATATTTGTACCATTGTAATTAAAAAATAAAAAGTACTCCCTCTCTCTTCATGTGTTTATCTCGTCAAGTGTCTCTTGCCTCTCTTCTCCCGCTCTTTTCCTCCATCTTCGTCATATTCAACCTCTAATAATCACCATATCCAATTAATTTTTACTCAAAAAATTACAACATTGTAAGGAGAGAAAATATGAGCATATAAAGAGGAGCCTCCTCATCCAGAGTATTAGCCAACTTGTTAATCCTCTCTTCACAGTTATATATTACCTAATTTTTCCATTTTCAACCTAGATCATTGAAACCAAAGTTGAGTCACTAGAGCCCCCCAATCAAAGTCAAAGATTTAAAATTTTGAACAACATAAATATAGGATAAATTTCTGTCATGTTTATGGTTTATCCTTGTATTTGTTGTAAAGTCTTTGCTATATTAAAATTTGGTATATGGTCTTTAATCTTTAACAAAATATTAGTATGAGGTCCCTGGCTGACATCGATAACCATTTTTTATTCCAAAAATAACATTTATACCCTTAAACAATAAAATCTAGAGGAAACATATTTCGTTCCTCCTCCTCGCTAAAACTAGAGAATCATCGCGAAGTGACCATCTAGCCATTGATCGAGTAAGAATCACGAAGTGCCGAGTCAATAGCCAAGGAATAGAAGAATTGGACGATCCTGAGCCTCTAGAAGCACCAATTCCCTTTCCCTCTTGACCGAGGATGACAAAACGGTGTCATACTTATAAATTGGTGCGTGAGATCTTTGTCTTCAATCTCCCGAGATATCTTCCATATAAAAATCTTCGTAATTGTTTTACTACCTCTAGCTGCTTCCAGGTGGCCTTAACTACGAGTTTTTTCAAGGTATTGTTACTTTTTGATGATTAACTATAAAAATAGTACATCCAAAAATTAATTACAAAACTCATGTTCATGTAGACAAAATAAAAAAATTATTTATTTATGATTTTCTGAATAGTTTCCAAAATTTTTACTTTGAAAATTATGCACGCGTCAAGAAAAAAAAATGTGACGACATCAGTCAGGGACCTGATATAACATTTTTTTAAAAAGTGAGGACTTTACAAAGCTGAGAACTGTTTCACAAATAATGTTATAAACCAAGGACTTCATAATAATTTACCCTATAAATTATTCTCGTTTTCAGCTAAGACGGTAGCTTCTATAAATATTTTACTAGTTCCTGATTAATCACACGAGAACGCAATTGGAGGGAGGGAGAGAGAGAATCTGAGACAAACTATGGAGCGATGTCTGTCGGTGAGGAAAGGGGCTTGGACTGGACAAGAAGACCAACTCCTGAGGAAGTGCATTCAGGAATATGGAGAAGGGAAATGGCACCAAATTCCTGAGAGAGCTGGTACACTCAACCGTAAACAATAACATGAATTGAAAACTATATTTTCGCAAGTTCATATACAGGATGATGACGTCTGTGTGTTAACTTTCTTGTATGGTGTGTATGTGTGTGTTGCAGGGTTGAATAGATGTAGAAAGAGCTGTCGGCTGAGGTGGTTAAACTATCTGAAGCCGAATATTAAGAGGGGAGAGTTCTCTGATGACGAAGTTGACATGATGATCAGGTTACATAAGCTTCTGGGCAACAGGCAAGTTCAATATATTTTCTTTAAAAAGTTGAGTATTCTGTGAATTATAGGTGTTAAGTGAATTTCTTTCTGTTTATTTTTGGGTCATTAATGGAAACTTAACTTGCCCTCGTGATGGAATATGGATACATCTGTTAATGCTTTTCCTCTGGTTTTTTCTAAAAGAATTTACTTTACGAAATTTTAACGAATTTGATGGCCGTGAGATTTCGAGTTTTTCTTTCCGCGTATATATGTTTATAACATAATTTAACCTATTCAGAAGAAAAAATACACATGTTAAGAGGGATTCAAACATGACAAGCAAGTTCTAAAAAAAATGCATCAAGACGATATTAAGCTATTATAAAAACTTACTATGAGAAGTGTATTTCAAATACTTAACTCTTGAATTTCTCATAAAACAATAATTATGGTTGTTTACTTTGTAGTCTGCAAATGTTACGTTAGTTCTTCTATCTGTTTTAAAAATTTTAAATATTTTTAATTGAGTAACGTTAGACTATATTTACCTAATGTCTTTTGTATTGGTATTCATGAATTTAAGATTTTTTTTTTGTAATTATAAGACTTAGATATAATATTTTTTAAATAAATATAAATATCGTATTACTTATATATCAATTTTTATCGATAAATACTATCTTTCTGAAGATCTAACTCAAGTAGCAAAACAAAATGAAAGATGAGCAATATTGCAAATTAGAGTATGTAACCATATTTTAAATCTTGTACGTTGAACCACTAATTAATTAGTAACAAGAGCTTTCCACCAAAAGATAGCGAAAAGAACTAAACTTTGAAATAGTGCTCTCAACTACTTCGACGGCGGGGATGTTATTGTACTTCTCTGAAGATATTTTTTTAGGAAGTGAGCTAGGCGGGGATGTTATTGTACTTCTCTGTAGATTTTTTTTAGGAAGTGAGCTAGATGTCTTTCATTAGAATAGAACATTACAGTACATGAATAGCGAAGTTAAATACATACATAACAGATATAACATTGAATCTCATTATCGCCGCTCGGTGGTACAATTGATCAATTTGTACAACAATAAGAAAAATAATTCTGGTTCAATAAATCCTCCCAAAGTAGAGATAACAACTGGTAACAACGTTGACGAAATAATATCAGATAAAACAATTATGAAAATAATAATAAAAATAACACAACACAAACAAACTAAATGACAAATTTAATGAGACTGGAAATTAGAACATCTAACCGGAGGGGTGGTTTATAGAGACCCACCCCTCCGGCTCCCAGCCGAGACAGGCACTGACACTAGTTATAGGCCAGGTCCTAGATCGGGCTTGACGGAGTTGAGCTATGGTGAAAGCGGTGTGTCGAAGGCAACTAACTGGTTTCCGGAGACAAATCAGAATGAGAGCTCCTACTGATTGTGCGGGGGCGAGCAACATGGACTGATTGGATAATTGGAGGACGTGAATCGGAGACATTGATGCCGTATGAGGTGTAGATCTTAAGAGATCTGTATAAAAGTTATCGAGGATCTACAAGATGGCAGGTCTAAAATGAATTGGTAAAGAACAAAATTTAAACCATGTATCCAAAAAGCTCGTCTAACGTACTATCAAGAGCGAATAGTCATTAAGGTTTCTTAAAAACTACCCTACATCCAATTCAAATAATCTTGATTTGAAATTTTCTAATGGAAATTTTTAATAGTCTATGACAAAGAATAGGTAAATTCCTATATTTTATGAATTAGAAATCATACACTTCCTGTTTTAGTACGTAAATCCTACATTACTTTAAGAACTGACAATAATTAAATAGAAACGGGCAAATATGTCGTCCCGGTTAAGTGTTAACCTCTAATATCTAAGTAAAAAAAGATAATCTTTTCATATTTTAGATTCTAGTGGTAGCTGTCACTAGGATTCGGTACAGTACAGTATCCTTTTTGGGCCACCAAGGAAATTATGGTTGACACGTGATGAGATAAGATACATGCGAGTAATGTTTTAGAATCGTGGTTCAAATGCTCATCAGACTGGGTAGACTAATGTCCAAAATTTTGAGCACAAATTCAAATAGTAGTTCAACTTGTTGTCAATTGTATTGACCACAAGTTCAATGGATTGTATCCCCCGGTAAATCAACAGTCTATACTAATTCCAATTTTTATGAATTTAATTACATTAAAAATAATTAAATAAATATTTAAATACTTGTAAACTATAAATATTGCAAGAACTTAGTGTATATTTATAATTATTTGATAATATCAAATATGATTAATAATATATACTTTGTTATTTAAAAAATAAATCTTGTCTGAATAACAACTTGATCGGTCAACCACATGAATCGATAAGCTAAAAAAATTTCAAGTCGTGCTACCAGTTTTTTTCTCCAAAAACATTGCATGTGATGGCACCCTATCGCTATATGGGTAAGCTTGGACAATTATTGTGAGGTCGGACTATGTAGCATTTCTCAGGTTATGTGCGCCAATACGCCAGTACTAAAATAAATAACTAGACTTCCACCCAAAAAAAAAAAGGCCCATGACGTCCCAAATGGTGCCATATTCGTTGATGTAACGAAATTAATTGGCGTTTAATAATTCCGAAATGTGTAATTCCATGCTAAAGATAATTGATGGGATAACAAAAAACCATATGAATTACGGACGTCAAGTTCGATTTCTACATGTGCAATAACTCGTTAAGAAACGTCTAATTTCATAAACAATATTACAATAACCTACTGTACTGCTCTAGAAAGATCACTATCTTGCTCAGGATTTTGTTTTTAAATTTCGATTGATAAGATGAGTGTGGGATTTGAACGTAGTGGGGCAGCTTCTTTACACATTTCTTTACATATAATATTAAATTACTTCATACTAGAATTGTTATCTTACATTTCTTTACAATACAATATAATTTTTTTTTGAGAAAACAACATAATATAATTTAAGAATACTACTTATTATATATAAGACAGCATATTATTCCATACTACGTGCACCTATTCAATAAGTTGATATGTCATGTGCAAGTATAGGTGGTCGCTGATCGCCGGGAGGCTTCCGGGGAGAACAGCCAACGACGTGAAGAACCACTGGAATACCCAC
>SOPF01023544.1:11275-47138 GCA_012979155.1 Hypericum perforatum
ATAGTAGCAGTTGGTGGGAGGATTTGTTAGTTACTACCCGTGGAGGGTCGTCGTCTCAAGAACAAGACGAGTGCATTAACTTTGGTGGCGTTTTCTCGGAAAAAATTGCCGCAGAGCATGAGACAAACATTATTAAGGGAGTGACTGGATTTGGTCCCAATAATTGCTGGGACGACTTTTCGTTCGATGCGGACATATGGAGCCTACTCGATGCTGAGGAGCGGATGGTGATCGGGTGTCCAATTTAATCCCACGTCAATCAGTTCCTTGTACGTTATTCATGGTATATTTTTTTTTCTGCCTCTAGACTTCCTTATATGGTTGGTCTTTGATCTTTGATGGGATGTCGTTTTGTATCTTTCCGACGAAGACTTTTTGCACCTGCGGTCCATTCGAAGGCACGTAAGATACTCAAGGTTTACCACCCAAAAGAAAGATATTCAATGTTTATGATCCTTTGAACATAAGAGATTTTATTCTCACTTTACATTGTAGCCTAACAAAATTTACAATTAATATAATATTTATTATGTATCAAATTATACATATTCAATTTACATAACAAAGTAGGTACATTTCACTACTCTTTTTGGGAAACGTAGCTTAATTTTTTTTTTTTGCATTAATTGAGTAGGTAACCGTGCATTGAATGAAAACAATATATAAACATGACAGTAAATGACAAAGCAGTAGACATAAAACAACGAGTGGCTATAGAGTAAGTTTTTCTCATGGGCAACGTGGTAGATTCAATGGTTATGATCTCAACTAGGAGAGTTGATAGCTTCTCAACAGAGAATAGTCATACCAAATTAATACTGAATAACGTGGCAACTAACATGTACGTCAAGGATGCAATAATGCGCATATGAGAACTTCGTTACACAGAAGACGTACACGAATTGAAATCGAACGAATCTAACCAAGAACGTAAAACCACAAGCCCAAATAAAGATGACACTAGATGAACCAAGCAAAAGCATTTCAAAACAAACATATCACAGGAATAACCTATATGTTCTGGCTCAGTCGGTGGGTTCGAGCTCTGGAGATGCCTCCCAGGAAGATTATCGATACTTTAAGACTTATTTCTCATCTAGTTCCTTGTAAACAAGAAACCTAAGCGAGGAGTGTTGTTTTCTTGTGAATATTTTAATTTAGCCAATTGAGCTTAATTTCGTGTTTTAGACAATTTTGAGTTATTTTTTTCTTAAACAAAATTTTTCTCTATTCGCAAAAGATGATGTTTGAATTACCAATTTTTTGGAAAAAAGGTAGGATATGTTGCTATCGTACCCACTAAACATTTGAAGTATAATGACAATGATTTGAATGGGAAGGAGCAATGTCACAAACAGATGAAAGGAGACAGAACACTGAAGGCTTTTGTGTGAGAATATGTCAAGTCGGACCAAGAGTTGTGAGTGTTGGGTCATAAGTTTGGGCCAACCAGCGAGGGCCACTTACATCGACTAGTTAATTGTTAAAGAAAGTCTTAAATTCTAACTCTTGCAAATACAAAAGATATTATGAATAGAGTCATATTTAAATAGCATACAATGCTCGACATTCATCTTAAAAATTACATAAGCATTATTTGTCACGATGGGAGAAGCAGATATTTGCGCTTTGTAAAGAAATTTATGAGCCCACTTTTGATATGGGTCTGTTAGGCAAGATAGACGTCCATGCCTTTACAAATATTAATAATGAAGTCCATATAAGCTTCAACGCTTGGGGTAGTGGAAGTCTTCTTATCGCAATCAAGATGCTGCAAATCATTTTTTCGAACTTCTAAATATCATAAGATTCTATTTATGAATTTTTCTTCTTACGTTATCCTTTTTTTTGTAAAACTCACATCCAAACTCTTATCTATAAAATCAAACTTTTAACTATTTGTATTAATTGTCTTATAATTCGTTCATGCAAACCATTGTTTTGTAACACTTACACATTGTAAAATGTTTCCAGTGTTACCTCCCATAAGAGTTTGGCTTATATTTCAAATGTAGTTTGAGTGATCATCTTCTCGGATTTTTTTTTGATAAATTGGGAGGTGCAGAAACTCTTATGCATGTATAAATAAAATGGCAAGAAAATATCTTACTCAATGCAAGACCCGCTTTTTGGTCTCTTGAGAGATTGCGATCGTCGGCATCGTCAAATTCCTACCACATAAAATTTGATGAAAAAAATAATGTGGAAGGAGAATAATATCCCAAAGGGGAAATTTTCCTTCGACATTTGATATGTCACATAATTTGGGATTACATCATCAACTATTACAATGCTCTTAGGCTATGCTAGATCACTAATGTCTTCCAACATAAGGTTCATAATCTTGGTTTGGGGGAGCACATTCAAGACAAATAAGGGTGGAGTCTATTTTCATGATCAGATTCTAGACATTTAGTAATTTTGCTAGGAGCAAGCCATAAAGGGGACCTCATGGTTAACTCATTCTATTTCATCCTCTATGTTGGAACATCTTTCCACGTGGAGGGGGCAAGCATTCAAGACAATTAGGGATATAAACTTTTTGAACCCCAAATTAGCAAACCTATTCACATAATTATTTGTCTCATGATAAGTATGACAACCTCCATATTCCACTCACCTTTAAGCTCTTATCTTACTTTTGAAATAAGGGGTGGGACCATGCGAGAGGCATGATGGTCATCTAGGTAATGTGCTACCAGGATAGATTTTATTTCCTAGATTTAATTCTAGGTAACAAGTAATGTTTCCAGGGGAACACGTAAAGAGTGCCCCATAGTTTAGCCTCTCCGTTGGAATATCTTCTAATGTTGGATGTGAAACCTCCAATCCATTATCTTCCTTGATCGAAAATAAGTCCTCCCATTGTAACTAGTCAAGTGGATGATCTTATAGCTTCATCGATATTCAGTTTAAGCTACCCATTTGGTGGTATGCTCTATTCGATTAGTTGTTCATACTATTAGGGCATGACATGTGTCCTCTCTATCTGTACACAAGCTTTCTTGATTAATGTGCACCTACATAGAATAGAGGTCATAGATTTAGTGGGTCTTGGCTCACTATTATTCCAAACTTTTTTCATTTCTTCACTCCCAAAAAGCATTTAGAGATAACCAGGAAGGTGGAAGACCAAATTTGGGAAATAGTAAAATTAAAACATATCCAATCAGCAAGGTTGAGGGAGAAAAATAAATCCTAATTAATTCTATTTTCACAAGTGAATGTGCAATTGTTAGTTGGGTGATCGTGCAATCCCTAATAGCATGAACAATTATTTCTTTTGTGTCTCACAATAAGTACGAAGGGCATCTTGGTTCATATTTTGGCTTATTTGAATAGAGTTAGTCATGAGAAGTTCATGGAAAGCCAATCCTTGGAGTTGTATTATCCATGTATATGATTGCTCTATGCACTATCTTTGGAGCTATGATTGAATCTGTTCTAAGATGTAGGCATATGCAGATTTTGTTATCCTATCATGGAGTAAAGGAGTCAAAATATCTACCAAGGTTGTTAGTTAGACCAACTCCAAGTGTATACATCATTTTCTTAGGCACCTAAGGAGAGACATTCTTCAAAACTAAGAGTTGAGACTTGGACTTACTAACTTCTTATCTCAAGATATATAATTGATGAGTTAACTAGCTTTAGAGAGTGATAGAATTATAAGTACTATGGTATCCTTGATAATAGGACTATATATCTCATGGTCGCTATTGGAATTCTTTAGCTATAAGGTAGGCCTTATATTAAGCAATAGATCCATCAATGTGTTATTTGATGCAAAATATCCACTTATTCTTATATATATCATATTAAAGATCTAGAGAAATAAGGACATTTATTCTATTATGAATTAGAAAATTAATTTTAGTTGTCATTACTTATTGCCAATTAAGATCCTTGATGGCTTTGGAAGGGCAAGTCATGACTTTAGGTAAACTGGTGATGAGTATTTTAAGTAATAGCTTCCCATCTAAATATAGGTTGTCATATGTTGATTTTGCTTTGTCAATAGAAGTGTTGGTAGTGGGAGAGCTATGAAACATCAAAATTTTGGTCGGTCACTATTGCATTATGATGTCCATTTGAGAGTTGAGTTTGGAAGTGAATTTAGAGATATAAGTTTGACAAAGTTCACTCAAAGAATTTCCCAGTTGCATAAAATTAGTCGACCAAGTTCGGGCAGCAGTGACCTTGGTGTAGTAAATCGAGCATAACTTTCTCATTTTGGCTCCAAATGATGTAAGTGAGCATGATTCGGAAACTAGAGATATAAGACTACAACTTAGTTTTCTATAAGTTTGGTGAGAGAGTAAAGAAAGTAGGTGAAAATGGGCTTGAAGATGGAACTTTAAGATTGGACCATAATTTACAAGGAGCCAATCAAATGTTTACCTAAGTTTGAAGTAAAAAGGAGGAGAAATAGGCTGGTTGGTGACTCACCTGCTATCTTCTTATACTCAGGAAGGTATTAGAAGAGGTGGGAAGCTCAGGATATAATGCACAAAATGAAAACCTCAGGAAAGAAGAGAGAGTTAGAGGAAAGAGAAAGAAGTAAGTCAAAAAGAAATGACTCCGTAAGTCAATTTCCGGTCCATTTTAGAATTTTTGATTGTCAACAAATTGTATAGCACTAAAATATCTTTTAATAGTGTATCATATATGTTACTTAGATCAAGGAATCATTAAAAATTTAGTTTTGAACTGCAAGCAGCTACTGAGGTAGGCTGTTGAGCACGGGCAAGAAGATTTACTTAGTATCTTTAGGCTCTAAATTTGAATTAGATGTCATGAAAGCGATTGTAGAAGACTTCATAGGATTTCCAAAACTGTATCGTATGCTTATTTTGGTTGAAGAAAATGTTCTATGCACTCTGTTGAAGTTTGGATAGTCTGGTTATGTTCTTGGTTGAGCGAGCTAAAAGAGAAAAGCTTAGTGAGTTGATTCTTGACATTCTGAGGTTAATACTATGGGTTTGAGGTTTTGAGAATACATAGAGGAGTTATGTTAAAGTAAGATATGGGCTATATTTGACATGTTTGATGTATTTTCGATGATTGTTTCCCGTTGAGCTCAGAGTCAACTTCGTTGATGTTGGGCTAGTGAAAACAGATTGCTATGTGTAATATGAGCATATGTGATTTGAGTACATAGTATATGCATGTTGGTACTTGGTAAGAAACCAAGTGTTTAAAAGATTTGAGCTATTGGTTATGTTTGAACAATTTTGTGATGAATTATTATGAATAGACCTAAGTTGGTTATTTTGAAGCTTTGGAGGTGAATTAGTTTTGGAAACCAAGAATTAACCTCATCGTATGGTTAGGATTATTTGTAAATATTTTTTGAGGTTGAAGGAGCTTTGGGTGGAAGGAGTATCAAATTTGGGATTCAACGCTATTAAGTGGCTTTCATTTGTGTAAGTGAATAGTACATGACAAATTTGGTTGTGCATTGTTGTTTGTTTGTTTCAGATCTTGATGGTGTGATTTATGATACATGTGACATTTGTGAATAGCCTCGAGCTAATTTGTTATGTTTGATAGACATGATTTCGATGTTTGTCATACGTCTAATAAGTTATGTATTTTTGTGTGAGAAATGATCAGGCTTTCTCGTACTAATCGGAAATGTTAGTCTATGAGCTCATAGTTTGGGGGATATCACTAGTTTACATTTGTTTGCTATTACTAGCTTACATTTATACGCTAGCTTCTTTTTGTTTGTGAACGAAGATCTATTTTGACTATTTGGATATCCCTTGATAGTTAGAGGAATGAGCCTTTCAAAACTTGATTCATCGCTCTATTTCTGCTTGTGCATTTATATTTGTAATTGGTAATATTTGTCGTATTTGGTCATTAGGCATTTTGGTTTAGAGAGATGTCAAATATAGTTGAGTTTCTATCGCGTGCATATTTTAACCATAACTAATATGTTATGTCCTATTCCTTTGCTAAGTGTTTCCAAACACTTACCTCTTATAAAGTCTATTTCAGGTTCTCAAAGACCTTAGTTCATTTTGAGTTCCAGAGTCTTTGGTACATGCCTGATTTCTTCTTTCAGGACAACTCATTGAGGTCTCTGGATTATGTTGTTTGCTTCTGCTTGTATAGATGCCCTGTAGTAGCTCTTGAGAGATGGTTGATTTCACTTTGTAAATTATTTTGATTTTGTTTGGTTTTCGTATATTGATAAGACCTATGAGTTTTGATTAAGGCTTGCTAGACGTATATTTTACTGTCAATATGTCACAGTCTAGCACCAGTCATCGATCTTAGATTGGATCATGATAAAGTTAGTATCATAGCTAAACCTTAATTGTCTTATATAATGTATGAATAGAAATGCTACAGAGTATAGGATCCATCATATCTTGTTTTTTTATATAAGCTTATTTTGTGGACTTCGTAAATTGTGACTTGCGCTATTAGGCTTGTCACATGTTCGAGTCTTATTTGATTCGGAGTTGACACACTCATTCTTGTCACCCCAATTTGCTGAGTCATTTGATAGTCCACTTTTTTTCATTGGGAGAACCATTAGACATTTGTACATTTTTCTTGTCATATCATTCATGTGTATTTAGTTTATAAATCATGTTTAATAGTCGTGGATGGCTATGATATGCTGGCTGATCTACATATGTTAGACATGGATGATTTTGATGTGATTTTGGGCATGGATTAGTTATCATTGTACCATGCTACGATGGACTATTTCAAGAAAAATGTAAAGTTCAGGCCTGAGGGTTAACAAGAATTTGAATTTCAGGGTGATGGAATGATGATTCCACTGAGGCTTATTTCTTGTTTAAAAGCTTCCAGATTGTTAAAAAGTGATTGTGTGAGTTATTTGACTGTGGTTAAAGAAGTTGATGCAGATACAGATTGGACAACGATTAACAACATTCCTATTGTGAAAGATTTCTAGATGTATTTCTAGATGAATTACTAAGGTTACCACCTGAGAGAGATTGAGTTTTGTATTGAGTTATTGCCAGAGACATAACTAATCTCAATACTACCATATCGGATGGCATCTGCTAAATTAAAGGAGTTAAAGGTACAATTGCAAGATGTTTTAGATAAGGAATATATACAACCTAGTGTTTCCCTGTGAGATGTTCTAGTATTATTTGTTCAGAAGAAGGATAAAAGTTTGAGATTATGTATTGACTATCGCAAGTTGAATAAGGTGACAATTCACAATCAGTATACTCTTCCCCGCATTGACGATTTGTTTAATCAATTACGAGATACCATGTGGTCTTCCAAGATTGATTTATGATCGGGATATCATCAGTTGAGAATCTGAAAGGAAGATGTGACTAAGATAGCTTTTAGATCAGATATGGTCATTATGAGTTCTTAGTCATGCCATTCGGTCTTACTAATGTACTAACTTACTTTATAAGTTTAATGAATTGAGTGTTTAAGTCGATCTTGGATCAGTTTGTAGTTGTGTTTATCGATTACATATTGATCTACTCTCAGACCAAGGAAGAACATGAGAAACATTTGTTATTGATTTTGAAGACTTTACTTGATAATGAGTTATATGCTAAGTTTTTGAAGTGAGTTTTGGTTACAGAGTGTGGCATTCCTAGGGCATGTTGTTTCCCATGATGGAGTGTCAGTTAATCTAACAAAAATTGAAGCTGTGGTGAATTGGCCAACTCTACAAATATTATAAAGATACATAGCTTTCTCGGGTTGCCTAGATATTATAGATGGTTTGTGAAAGGATTTTCTACTTTGGCTGCTCTACTCACTCGATTGCCATAGAAGAATGCAAGATATGTGTAAGGAGAAGATTGTGAGAAAAGTTTTCATGAGCTGAAATGTTTATTGACCAATGCTCCAGTTTTGCCATTACCATCAACATCTAGAAACTATTTAGTGTATTGTGATGCTTCCAGAGTTGGCTTGGAGTGTGTTTTGATACAAGGTAAGAATGTGATAGTGTATGCATCTAGACAATTAAACAAACAAGAGCATAACTACCCAGTGCATGATTTAGAAATGGCCGTAGTTATGTTTGTGCTCAAGATATGGAGACATTATCTTTATGGTGAGAAATTTAAAGTGTTTAGTGACCACAAGAGTTTGGAGTATATTTTTGATCAGAGGGATCTAAATATGAGATAGAGGAGATAGATAGAACTTTTGAAGGATTACAATTGTATAATTAACTATCATCTTGACAAAGCTAATGTGGTTGCAGATGCCTTTAGTCAGAAGTCAATGGGTAGCTTGGCACATTTGTCAGTAACGTAAAGGCCTTTGATTTCAAACCTACATAAGTTAATTAACGAAGGGTTAGAGTTGACTATAACTTTAGATGGAGAGGAGCCATTGATACTGGCTGAGATTCATTTACAACCAACAATACGTAGCTGAATTATGGAATTACAACGACAAGATCTTGAGATAGTGGAGATAATTGGAAAGGTTAAAAATGGTGAATGGCCAAAGTTTTCCTTAGTTCTAATGGCGTCTTACATTATGGTCCTCGATTGGTTGTGCCTAATATAGAAGATGTGAGGAGAGATATCATGAGTCAAGCATACAAGGCAGTGTATAATATGCATCTGGGTTTGACCAAAATGTACAACAAAATGAAGACTCATTACTGGTGGAACGGCATAAAAAAGGATATTGGTGAATTAGTTAGAAAGTGCTTACTTGTCAGTAAGTCAAGGCCGAACACGAAAGACCTTTGGTTTGTTACAATCGTGGGCCATTCTAGAATGGAAATGGGAGCAGATCACCATGGATTTTTTAGTAGGCCTCTCGACTTCACCTTGAGGATTCGATTCTATTTGGGTCATTGTTGAAAGATTGACCAAGTCTACACACTTTTTGCCTATAAAGAGTACATATAATGCAGCAAAGTTTGCCAAACTATTTATTGATCAGATTATTTGACTGCATGGAGTTCCCATCTCAATAGTATCTGATCGAGGGACATACTTTATGTCTTGATTTTTTAAGAAGTTTCAGGATGCCTTGGGTACATGATTAGATCTGAGCACAGCTTTCCATCTATAGATAGATGGACGGTCAGAACAAATAATCCCAGTATTGGAAGATATGATGTGAGCTTGTGTGATGGATTTCGATGGAAGTAGGGAGCTTTACTTACCTTTGATGGAGTTCTCTTACAACAACAGTTATCAGTCCAACATTCAGATGGCACCTTATGAAGCATTGTACTTTAGGAAGTTCAAATCTCTGATATATTAGTATGAAATTGGTGAGTAGCAACAGTTAGATCTTGAATTCATACAAGAGACCGTTGATAAAGTTCAAATGATTTGAGAATGCCTACGGGTAGCTCAAAACAGACAGAAGTCATATTCAGATAAGAGAAGAAAAGATATTGAGCTTGAAGTAGATTTTAATGTGTTTCTCAAAGTATTGCCAATGAAAGGGATCACAAGATTTGGTAAGAAAGCAAACTAAGTCCAAGATATATGGGACCATTTGAAATTCTGGAACGGGTTGGTCGAGTGGCTTATCGATTGGCATTACCACTTACATTTTCAAGCATACATCCAGTATTTCATGTCTTAATGCTTAGACAATATTTTCACATGTGCTAGACTAGCCAAATGTGGACTTCCGAGATGATCTTTCCTACAAGGAGCGATTTTTACGAATATTGGATAGGCAAGTGATAAGCCTCAGGACTAAAGACCTTCCAATTATGAAAGTGGAATGGCAATATCATTCTTCCACAAAAGCTACATAGGTATTAGAGAAGGATATATGAGAGAAGTATCCATATCTATTCGAGTAACACGGTATATAGTTCATGCCTTTAGTAAATTTGGGGACAAGTTTTCATAAGGGGGGAGAATTGTGAAACCTCGAAACTTTGGTCGGTCACTGTTGCATTGTGATGTCCACTTGAGAGTTGAGTTTAGAAGTAAATTTAGATGTCTTTTAATATCGTTAGCAAGTTGGTGCAAGTTCGACGAAGTTCACTCGAAGAATTTTCCAGTTGCGTAAAACTAGTCGACCAAGTTTGGGCACCAGTGACTTTGGTGTAGTAAATCGAGCATAACTTTCTCATTTTGGCTCCAAATGATGTGAGTGAGCATGATTCAGAAACTAGAGATATAAGGCTACAACTTAGTTTTCCATAAGTTTGGTTAGAGAGCAAAGAAAGTAGGTGAAAAATGGGCTTGAATTTGGAGCTTTGTGATTGGACCATAATTTACAAGGAGCCAATCAAATGTTTACCTAAGTTTGAAGTAAAAAGGAGGTGAAACAGGCTGGTTGGTGACTCACTTGCTATTTTCTTATACTCAGGAAGGTATTTGAAGAGGTGGAAAGCTCAGGAGATAAGGCACAAAGCAAAAAACCTCATAAAAGAAGAGAGAGGGTCAGAGGAAAGAGAAAGAAGTAGGTTAAAAAGAAACGACTTGGTAAGTCAATTTTTGATTCAATTCAGACTTTTTTGATTGTCAACAAAATTGTAGAGCACTAAAATACCTTTCTAACGGTATATCATACATGTTATTTAAATCAAGGAATCGTCAAGAAATCGATTTTGAACTGCAAGCAGCTGCTGAGGTAGGTAGTTGAGCGACGGCAAGAAGATTTACTTTGTAAATATCTTTAGGCTCTGAATTTGAATTAGATGTCATGAAAGCAATTATAGAGGACTTCATGAGATTTCCAAAACTGTATCATATGCTTATTTTGATTGAAGAAAATGTCATGTGCATTCTGTTGAAGTTCGGACAGTCTGACTGTGTTCTTAGTTGAGTGAGCTAAAAGAGAAAAGCTTGGTGGGTTGATTCTTGAGATTTTGAGGTTAATACTATAGGTCTGAGATTTTGAGAATACGTAGAAAAATTGTGTTAAAGTGAGATACAGGCTATATTTGAGATGTTTAATATATTTCCGATGATTGTTTGTGGTTGAGCTCACAGTAAGCTTCGTTGATGTTGGGTTGGTGAAAAAGAATTATTGTGTGCAATATGAGCATGTGTGGTTGGAGTACAGATATATGCATATTGGTACTTGGAACCAAGTGTCTAAAAGATTTGAGTTATTGGTTATGTTTGGACGATTTTGCGATGAATGATTGCGAGTAGACCTAAGTTGGTCGTTTTGAAGCTTTGGAAGTGAATTGGTTTTGGAAACCAAGAATTAACCTCATCGTATGGTTGAAATTATTTGTACAGATTTTTTGAGGTTGAAAGAGCTTTGAGTGGAAAGAGTATCAGATTTGGGATTCAGCACTATTAAACAGCTTTCATTTGTGTAAGCAAATAGTACATGACAAATTTAACTGTGCATTATTGTGTGTTTGTTTCAGATCTTGATGATGTGCGTCACATGCATATTTGTTAGTCATGATACATTTGGACATACTCTTATGTGATTTGTGATACATGTGACATTTGTGAACAGCTTCATGCTAATTTGTTATGTCTGATGGATATGATTTCGATTTGTTTGTTATACGTCTAATGAGATATGTGTTTTTAGTGAGAAATGATCAGACTTTCCTGTACTAATCGAGGATATTAGTTTATAAGCTCATAGTTTGAGGGATAACACTAGTTTATATTTGTTTGCTATCAGTAGCTTACATTTATACGCTAGCTTTGGTTTGTTTGTGGATGGAGACCTATTTTGACCATTTGGATAGCCCTTGGCAGTCAGAGGAAGGGGCCTTTCAAAACCTGATTCATTGCTCTATGTTTGTTTGTATATCTATATTTGTGATTGGTAGTATTTATTGCATTTGGTCATTAGGCAATTTGTTTTAGAGAGATGTCGAACATGGTTGATTTCTATCGCATGCATATTTCAACCATAACTAATATGTTATGTCATATTCCCTTGCTAAGTATTTCCAAACACTTACCCCTTATAAAATATATTTCAGGTTCTTTGAGACCTTAGTTTATTTTGAGTTCTAAAGTCTTTGTTACATACTTGATTCCTTCTTTCAGGGCAACTCATTGAGGTCTCTAGATTATGTTGTTTTTTTCTACTTGTATATATGCTATGTAGTAGCTTTTGAGAGATGGTTGATTTTGTTTTGTAAATTATTTTAATTTCATTTAGTTTCGTATATTGATAAAACCTATGAGTTTTGATTGAGGCTTACTAGATGTATGTTTTACTGTTGATATGTCACAGTCTAGCGCCAATCACTGATCTTAGATTGGGTCATGATAGGAGCATCGACTAGAAATGAAGTGGACACAATTATGATGTCTAAAGATGCAATCACTGAGATTTTAGTTTTGTGAAGAGAATTATCAAGCCAAGGTGTAGTATCAAAGGGCTCAGTCAAAGAGGAGTTAGGTGGTCAGCCTAGAGACCTAGATGGAGAGGGTTCAATAAGTTGGCCTAGTGGCCGAGACTGAAATACCTTAGGAGTAGAGAAGTACAAATGGCTTCGATAAGGGCAAAATAATAAAAAAAAATCAATGGGTGCACCATGAAAGAAGAGACTTTAAACATATTAGATTCAAGAGTATGAGCAACTATAAATATTGAACCTTAAAAAGAAATAAATGTCTCATAAAAAAGAATATGGTGAGAGATATAGATACCATAGGAATTAAGATCAAGATGCTAATAGCTGGTATATAACTTGCTATAACTAAGAAAAATATAAAGAGAAGAACAATGTTGTGATTTATGCTTTATAATTGGTAGAGCCAGGGATAATAGAGGCACCTTATAATGTGCAGGTAAGTGACTATTGATTGGATGTTGTATAATTTCTCGTATAGAAAATATTGTTAAGCAATACATGAGTAATTGGTTGATTATAGAAGTTGCATAATCAAAAATTAGAAGCCAATATGTGAGAGAAATGATGACTTGATGTAAGAGGACAAGACTAGTTTGTGGAAAAGTTTAGCACACCCATTTTGTTCGAGGGTGTATGGGCTCAAAATACAATTTTTAATATCATAGTTTTACAAATATTTGTTTAAAATATGGTACTCCCCTCCCCAATTAGATTGGAAACATTTTATGGGTCATCAAGAACTTCTTGACATTAGCACGAAACTTGGTAAAAATAGCAAACAATTGAGACTTATAACGAAGGAAATAAATCCAGAATAATTTATTATAATAGTAAAACAATATGACATAATACAAAAATATATCAAAACAAAGGGTATGAGATGAGCCCCGCACATTATAAATAAGATCAAAAGGACCTGTTGTTTGGAAAGATGACATAAGAAATAGTAATTTATGGATTTTACCAAAACTCCACCCATGACAAATACATGTTAAATGCTTATTGGAATACAATAAAAACTGTGTTAACACCCCTAACTCAGTCATCATGTCACGGTAGACAGACGCCACCTTTGGATCTCCGATGACAATATCATCACCGAGGAGAGCATACCAAGTGAACACCCGGCCAGTACTTTCTTTGTTTTGTTCTCTTATTTGGATTGAAAGAAAAACAAAACTTCCCGCTGCGCACCTCTTTTTTTTTTCTTCGACGAATTGTCTTTTTCCAGAGATATTTTTTGATAAATTGGATAAAGAATTCAAAAATAGAAAGAAGATAAATAAAGAGCCGAAGGGAAGGGCCCACTACTTCTTCATTCAGGGGGGAGAAACGCCTCATTACTTCCACTGGGCGAAAGGTGGACCTAAGCCACCTACCCACTCATCAATCACGGTCTTCAGCTGACTTGCCGTGATAGAGCCAGCCCTATTTTATTGGAAGGCGGGACAAACAACCATGACTGAATTATTGATGTCAGACATCAAGGGATAAGACATGCAAAGTTGACTTGAAATAGACTGAATGGAATGGAACAAAGATTGTTCTTACTCCAATTTTAATACAAAATCATCTATGTAACCTGCCCATTAACAAAGAAATGATCAACAACAAACTCAATAATAACTAGGTTATCACGAGTTAATGCACTTAATAAAAGAATATTATTATTTGCATTAGAGATATGAAAGACACTGGATAAAGCGAGATTAGAATCAGACAGAGATGAGAAAGTATGACCAATAGATAAAATGGGTCAGTATTGGTCATTACTAAATATCACTTCTTTGAGACTAGTATATTTATAATAAATGACAAGGTTTCCAAGATCTGATGTTAAGTGGTGGGTGGTTTTGAAATCCAATACTCAATGAGAACTTTATGGATATGAGGTTCGGTATGTCTGAGAGTTGGATCAATCTGATCCATTATGATAACCTAATAAGCAGTCTTGAGCAAAATGGCCAAACCCACGGCAATTATGACATTAGATGTCAGCAATATTGCATGTGATAGAATATGTACAACCTGAACTAGAATTGTATTAGACTTTGTAAGCAGGATATCATTGAGAGTGATTACCAAAGAGACTAGCCCCACTATTAAAAGAGAAAATACTGCGAAAATGAGAGGTAAACATGTGAGCATTAGTTAACTGGTGGAAAAAAGTCAGTTACAACATATTTAGATTTGTGAAGGTTTGTCTTCTCACTAGAATCTGAGAATGAAGATCTACAAAAACAATAAGATTGATACAAGCCTCGACATTACAAATGAAAGGGCGATGTTTCTTGGGTAAACTGACTAGAACATTGTCAACAAGATAGTTTTCATGAGTTAGATGGTCGATAATAACTAGTTGATCAACCAAGGTTTTAGCTTGAAGGATACACCCAACCCAAGTATTTCTAGGCTTCACGAGAAAATTAATAACCCATGTCATAAGGAAGAAGGTCATATTTTGGTACTAAAGCTCGTATTTTGAATTTGATACAACTGAACAATCAATATCACCAACAGAGAAAATGGGAGTTTCAACATGAGTAAGGGAGGGAGGAAGAATACTTTCTTCAACATGATGGAATAAACCATGCTAGTGCAACATCGACTCCAAATGGAGTCGCATAGCAGATAATTTCTCATAATAAATTTACACAAGAAATGGGGAAAGAGAGTTGGTGATATCATCGAGGCTCTTTTGTTCGTGAATTTTAAGTTTAGCTTATTGAGTTTAAATTTTTGGAATTTTAGACGACTTTGAATTTTGTTCTCCTCTGAAGAATTTTTTCCCTATTCGCAAGAGATAAACTTTGAACCTCGAACATGTTGAAAAAGAGATATGATCCTACTCACTGAGGCTATTTTCAGCTGGAAAGACATGATCTCAACAAAGAAATAACATGTAATTTTGGTTTAACTAGAACAAATTTTGTTCTAATACTATATAAAGAATTATTCTTGTATATTGATTGAATAACGAGGGATACAATATCTTACCATGAAGAAATAGTGGGGTGACGTGATTTGATGATTTGCCCCTAATATTTAATGCAATGGAATCTGGTTCATTGCTTTTAGGGTATTGTCCATTTGTCCGCCCTTTAGTCTCTTCTGTCTTTCTCATCGTTTTCTTTAAAAATGTATTCTCCCATCGTTTTTTTTTGACGAAGTATTTTTTTTTAGAATCCTAATTTATTACAATTGCAAGGATCGAACCCTGAACTTCACCCTACCCAAATGTCGCTGGACCAAATGATCACTCGGCAAAAAAATGTATTCTCCCATCGTTACCCTTGCATTTTGTCGAGAAAAAAACTTACTTGTCCTTCTCTCTCCACGTTGGGCCGACATGTACTCCTGCGGCCTTTTATGACCTCCTTGTCCTTTAACTCTGGTTTTCAATCATCAGCCCAATTTCAACAATTCTCTTCCAAAACCGCATCTGGACTAAAGTTTTCGTACAATATAAAAGCTGGACAGAAAAAAAAAACATTAGAATTTGTAATGCAGTATAATCTGTTACTAAAAAAAATAGTGGTTTTAGCATTATGAGATTTTATCGTACATCCAATAGAAATTGTCATTAAATTAGATTCATAATAATATTTACCCTAAATTTGATTAGAGTCAGCATATCCAAAATTCACGTGCAAGTATAAGCGTGGGATGTGATGTTTCCATAAGGACATTTCTGCCGTCCCTAATTTGAGCTGGCATATAAAAGACCGTACACCGTACCTTAACCGGGACAATGCATGGCCCAAATGGATTGAGGTTGAACAACTATTAAGATCTGCTTTGGGTTTCGTGGCACGTGTTATAAGCTCAAAGGTAAATCAAACGACAAACAAAAAATGATGCAGTTTATTTACACTTATCATTTTCCAAAAAAACATTATTGGCTCGTATCTGAATATCGATTAAGTAGATAATTCAGATACTATCTCCAATATAAAGCAATATATACAGGTATATTGCTTTCTCCGCTGCCCTTTCGTATATCTCTAAAACCCACATAGCTCTAAACCACCCGATTGGTCAAAACTCTCTTTCTCTCTCTCACGACCAGACCAAAGACACTCATTAAAATTGTCAAAAATTGCAAGTGAACCGAACTTGTCTTTATGCTCTAATTTTCCACTTGGCGGAGTAATCCAATGCGTAGCTACTTAAATTATCCCATTTCCATCAACTCCTCGCTTCCAAACCATTAAACCCCGAATATCCAATTCTCCCACCCATCAATCCCAACGCCAACTTGTTTCATCTCCCAATTAAATAATAATCCACCTTTCTTTGAGCTCGTCCCAAGTTTGCTTCTTCTTGGTTCCGTACGGATAGATAGAAGATGGCGCTTCTTCACGCGGCTGCCCTTTGGATTGGTGGCGGTGGTGGTGGTGGGCTGGCTCTGTCTTGTCCTAGCTCAGTTCGTGTACGACGTCGTGGGGCGAGTAGTAGAACTGTTAAGGCATCTGGGTTCTCTTGTCTTCCTTTGGTCTCTAATCCTTCTCCTCGGTGTAGCTTCCAAGGTACCCATTTTTTTAAGCTAAGAGTCGAGTACGGACGGACTCTAAGTAACGTCTCTCCCAATTGTATCTTTTACTTCGTTTGAACTTGAACTCGAGGTGTTCTTAATTGAATCAAATTCCTGTACCATTTGGACCAACTTAGTACCCACTTTAGCTCTCAAGTTAGTGTCTTTACTTGATCTTCCCAAATTTGTCTTTACTTTGAATGAAACCATTTAGTGTTTTGATGGGGCAATAGTTTCTTGATGATTTGGTACAATTAATTATGATCTGTAAGTCTTCTGATATACCAGAAGTCTCAGTTAATCTAGCTTGCTTCTCTGGTTCCGATACATGCTTGATCTGGTTGGTTGCTCTGGTTTGATGATGAACAATGTGCTTCCTCTGTACTGTGAATCTGATAGAACACATGCTTTCGGTTTTAACTTTCTGATTTTGGAGGATGATAGGAAAAGCTTTGTCGGGTGATGGGTCGGGCGAAACTAAAGATAACTCTCTCGTGGTCTGCTTCGGAGAAATGCTTATTGATTTTGTTCCAACAACAAGTGGCTTTTCATTGGCTGAGGCTCCCGCATTTAAGAAGGCTCCCGGAGGCGCTCCTGCCAATGTTGCTGTCGGTATTTCTCGTCTTGGTGGTTCCTCGGCTTTCATTGGGAAGGTACTACTGAACTTTGTTCATTCTGCATTTGAATAGGTGGATCCTATTTGCTGCCGTTGGTATGGTACTTCTGTTATATACATGAATTAAGGAAAATTGTAGCTCATTTTCTCTTAGATCTTATATATTCCCACAACATTCACAGGTTGGAGAAGATGAATTTGGTTACATGCTAGCTGATATACTGAAGGAGAATAATGTGAATAACCAAGGGATGCGATTTGATCCTGGTGCACGGACTGCTCTTGCATTTGTTACATTAAGGAGTGACGGTGAACGTGAGTTCATGTTTTACCGCAATCCCAGCGCGGATATGTTGCTTCAGGAACATGAGCTTGACTTTGATTTAATAAAAAAGGTAAGCAATATTAATCCATTAGGAATCCGGTCGTTGTAATATTAACAAACTCTTGATTAATTTCCTCGATGTCCAATTACTTTGCAGGCGAAAATCTTTCATTATGGATCAATAAGTCTTATAACTGAGCCATGCAGATCAGCCCATATCGCGGCAGCAAAAGCTGCAAAAGATTCCGGAGTTCTCCTGTCGTATGATCCTAACCTTAGGCTTCCTCTGTGGCCTTCTGCAGAAAGTGCTAGGGAAGGCATTCTCAGCATTTGGGATATTGCTGACATCATTAAGGTTTAACTAGCTCTCTCGAAAATGCGAGTATATTTTTGTTTTTCGCTTCTGACTTAAAAAATTAAAGGAAATTAGGACATTGCTAAAGCAAGGTTACATTTTTATTCAGATAAGTGAAGAAGAGATAACTTTCTTAACCCAAGGAGAAGATCCATATGATGATGCTGTTGTCCGTAAGTTGTACCATTCAAATCTGAAACTGCTTCTTGTCACCGAAGGTCCAGACGGTTGCAGGTACTACACAAAGGTGAGTAGGATAGGTTAAGCAGCTCACATATCTAATCTGTTTTCTGCTTTTATCGTTCCCTTTTTAACTTGCATTGTAATAGTTTTTTTTTCATGCAATATCTGCAACTAAGCACAAAGTGGAACAAGTTTGAATGAAGTGGTTCATGTTAAGGTATATTCGTCTTAGACCAAACCTTCTCATCTAGGAGTGCGCATGTGTCTGATGCAGTGACCCTTGTTCGTCCACAACACTCTCACCTGGCCTTTGTAATGACGATAACATTTATAAGCATTGATTCTAGTCTGCGTATGTGTTAGTGGTAGCATTATTCTACTGTTAGGGCCTCTGGTCAAGTTATAGTTGAAGTGACAATTCTAAAATCTGACGGATATAAATTTTTAAAATTTCATTATATCTTCATCTGTCAGAATTTTAGCGGGAGGGTAATAGGGTTGAAGGTGAACGCTGTTGACACCACCGGAGCTGGGGATGCTTTTGTGGCCGGAATATTGTCAAAGCTAGCAGAAGATCTCTCCTTGATTCAGGTAACTCAGAAATTTGTTTCATCACTAGACGAGCTTTGTTTCAATCTGTATGCCTCATCCTATTCTGCTAATCTCTGCAGGACGAGGATCGACTGCGAGATGCTCTTGAGTTCGCCAATGCCTGCGGTGCGTTGACTGTAACCGAAAGAGGTGCAATTCCAGCTTTGCCAACTAGAGACGCTGTGCTTTACACCATCCTCAAATCAGTATCGTAGGTGTTTTCAGAATTCTGATGACTGATCGGTAACAACCCTGAGTTCTACTGCGATTCTTTGTATCAATGCTAGCGCCGCTGTTAGTGAAATGATTTACTCGAATAATGGAAGCTAAGTGTAGCTAATTTTCTGTATCTTTAGTGTAACCACTATCCTTTTTTCGCGGATTAATCAATGTATTCAGTTTTGTACACATTTCATGGATTGGAGAGATATATTTTCAAGAACAGTTGAACATCCCCACGAGAATGATGGAAATTCCTAACCCCAAGTGGAATAATTAACGAAATTTAGACATTTTCCTGTCCATTAAAGTCTGCTTAAAAAAGTCTCCTATGTTATTTGAGGACAGGAAACTCTAGTGGGCCAGAAGAAGTTGAGAGATTTCAGGTGATCCATTCTTCTATTTATGGCTTCCCGAGTTCCAAGGGTGGCCTTGTACCAATTCAACCAGACTTGCCTCTTTAAGAACCAAACTATCATGTCTTGTCACTCGTTCATCTTCTAACAACCAACGTTCATCAAACCATCTAATCAATTCGGACACAATGGCGGATGATGCTCAGGAGCAGGCAGAGCATGAGCGGATTTTCAAGCGGTTTGATTTAAATGGCGACGGAAAAATCTCAGCGGCCGAGCTCGGGGACTGCCTTAAGACCCTCGGCTCAGTGACGGCCGAGGAGATCAAGCGTATGATGGCCGAGATCGACACCGACGGCGATGGCTACATCTCGTATGATGAGTTCACAGACTTTGCCAGGGCCAACCGTGGCCTGATGAAGGATGTCGCTAAGATATTCTAGGTCCCTCGTTGTCTTTCTTTTGTCACGTTTTCT
This sequence comes from Hypericum perforatum, assembly GCA_012979155.1. Classification (NCBI taxonomy): domain Eukaryota; kingdom Viridiplantae; phylum Streptophyta; class Magnoliopsida; order Malpighiales; family Hypericaceae; genus Hypericum; species Hypericum perforatum. The sequence continues at coordinate 31,229 of SOPF01023544.1, forward strand.
TGCCCACGGGGCATACGATTCGTTTTCTAGGCACCGACATGGTATTTGTAGTCCAACTGTAACCTACTGTTGCATTTTTTTATCATTCTTTCATGTTTTCTCATATTTGTTTAACAAGATATGATACCCTTGGATATGACCTTATTTCAAGATACAAGCTAATTTATGAAATTAAATGATTGAGTTATTGTTCACATGTTTTTCTTTCTCGTCCCGACTATGTACATGTTTAGAGCATGTACATATATCAGAATACGGTAAAGATTTAGATTGTATTCACAACTACGATTGAGACCTTAGAAACGTAGCTTGAAACAGTGCAAAAATGGCATACCATTCACAAACGCTAAACCATTCCTTATACATACTGTAGCATATATTATGGATGTTATATAAATCGAATATATATTATCCAAATTAAGTAGGCATTACCAAAACTATAGACTTTGAAGAGGACGAACAAACGGAAAGAATTTTGTATCGACTTGGAAACTTACTGAAATCTTATATTGAAGAATTAATATTTTATGATTGTTTGATATGCTAATTTTGGGTAGATGATCTCGCGTTTATATATAATCGCATATTAAATAATAGGTAGAGGCAAAATAAAACGACTTTCTAACCATTGTGATTGCAGAACTCAAAAACTAAACCAAGTGCATGGACCATGCACTTCTCTCTAAATGCATAGATTATGCATATTTGGCTTGGTGCATGAAGTGTGCACAAAGTTTAAACTTTCCCAAAAAAATATTATTATGATAATTTAATAATTTCATAACAGTTCGAAGCGATTGGTTCATTGTCTTCTCCAAATTTAGCACTTTATACACTCTATTTTCTGTGGCGTGCACCGAAGAGACAAAAGACTATTATTTACATGATTAATAGAGAAATACTTTTATCACATCAGTAAGTTGCGATGATTCAGTTACACCCTTTAAGGGGATGCAGTTCTATAAATTTTGTTGGCTCACAAAAATTATGTTGAAAATTCACTACTACAAACACTTTAAAAAAATTAGCTTAGTTAAATATCGAACATTGCATTTAATTCCGGACGAAGTGAGTGAAGCTTCTGTAGAAGCAAACCGAAAATTTTACTACAAGGTAACACGTTAAGCACCTTTTCATCTAGCACTTTGTTGTTGGTGCCATGTTTATCCATCCGCAGCCAAGGAGGAAGGGTGAATTGGTATTGATCTGCTGCTAATCTAGTGGTGGTCAAGCCTTTCTTTCGAAAGAGCATCCATTTCTTGCTCAGACTTTTCGTTTCAAACGCTGCAGTAAGATGTATGTTGATAAAAGGTACTCAATGATTGATAATAGTCGGAAGGCATAGAAAAAAATACCCCAAATGGTACAAATGACTCTATCAAGCTGCAGATTTAAAAGATTTACAACTGAGAAAATAGAGCTTGTCCATATATGTATACATGAACAGAATGCAAATACGTCAAATTAGAGTTCAAGATAAAACATAACTAGGTGATGGTAGATTTTCTCTTCTCTCATCAGTTCTCTCTTTCTAGGTGATGGTAGGTTCTTTTTTTTTTTGAAATGAACCATTATACTAGATAATATAGGACAATCTACATTAAGTAGTGAAAGAAGTTCAGATGGGTGATAGGCCACCCAGTCCAGAGAGAGTAAGTTGAGATGGACTTTACGACAAACCCAATCCACAACCATATTCAAAGCCCTAGGAATGAAGGCGACCGAACAATGGGGCAATCTCAAGATCACATCTAATCTCAAAGATAATAAACTCGACATCCCAATCTATATTACCCACTTCAAACTTTTCTTCAATGGCTTTTCCATCTTTAACCTTTGATTACTTTTTAGATTCTACACTCCTATATTACTCTAACGAGTAAAGCATCTAAAAATTCTTTAAGCTTTATCGTCATCCTTTCTTTGAATTATATATCTTTTATGAGCCGATACTCATTTCTATTCCTAAAGATTCAAGTTTACTCAATAATTATCTTTGAAAGACCCCATATCAACTTAGTTTGTAGATGATTGATACGGGACTGATGGTAAAACTCTACTCTTTGTGCTTTTTTGATCCTGATCTCCTCCAAGTTACCAATGAGGGAAATTGAAGAGATTTTGCTTCAATTAATTAAGTAAAGATCATTTGATGGCCTAATTAGAAGATCAAGAATATTTGGTAACCAAATGCAAAGTTGTAAAACTTTTGTTGCAAATGTAGGAAGTCATGAAAATAAGATGACTAATGAAGGAAATCCAAGTGATTTTGCTTGAATTAAGTGAAAAATATTTGGTGGCCTAATTAGAAGATCAAGAATGTTTGGTAACCAAATGCAAAGTTGTAAAATTTTAGTTACGAATGTGGGAAGCCATGAAAATTAGATGACCAATGAGGACAATTCAAGAGATTTTGCTTGAATTAAGTGAAGATCATTTGGTGGCCTACTAGTCATCAGCCTCCTAACAAGTAACTTCGCCGCGAAAGATGGAATATTTCTTGTCTTTGCACAATGAGAAATATAGCTAGAAAAATCCAACAGAGCATGCGAATTTTCACCCATCTTGATATGTGTGCTACCTCTCAATGCATTTGAAGCCCTGGCAAACTATTTGTCCGCAATGTGATATGCTAGATCCAATCATAATTTTGGACCTAGGTTAATGGGACAAGAAATTTCCAATACTTACCCGTACGACATCTGTCATCAGTGCCAATAGAAAGACCGACAAAGCATACAAGATGTAAATTTTAGCCTACTCCTCATCATTCAGCACATCCTTATCCAATCTCTTCAGTGTTGACTCCAAGTCTTTTGTCTTCAAATATAGATGGTCAGAAGGTAGTATACCCATCTCTCCAATGGTTATGGAGATGATTGATTTTCAAAGAGGATACTCACTGACTCATATATTTGGCATTGAAGAAGGAGATATTGTTATTGATGTGAAAGAGTTGCAACGAAGGTTGGACGAGAATATGAAAGGTGCCAATGAACTGCCAAATGATACCGATGGAGTAGAAGATATTTGGAGTGGAAATAGTGAAGATGAAGTGATATTTCAAAGGGAAGAGCTAGATTCAGAGGATGATCATGGCTATTATGAGGAGGATGAATCTGAGTCAAATTTGGAGGATTGTGAGGATGATTCTGAGGAGGATGGTGGTGAGAATGAAGGAGGAGAAGATGGATAAAATGTGTTGAGTTGTGGCGAGAAAGTTTGGAGGGTCAGCGTACGCTGGGCAAGCCAGCGTACGCTAGGCAAGCCAGCGTACGCTAGGGGGTCCAGAATGCAAGGTCAGTAGACGCTGGGGAAGCCAGCATACGCTGGGTACTTCTATGGCAAAACTTCCTAATCAGCTCGGGACTCGTTTTAGACTCCTAGTTCGACCTAGATAAGTTTTCTTGTATCCCAAGTATTATCCACTATATAAGGACATATTACTAGGGTTTATGTAAGGCTTTGTAACTCAGTTCCTATCAATAAAAGTTCTCCTTTCTCGCCGTGAATGTAGGCATTAGGTCAAACCACATTACATCTTGTGTCTGTATTCTTTTGCTGCAACTTTGTTCTCGTGTTGGTGTTGTGCGATCCTAACAACTAGTATCAGAGCTTTTTTTGGTGAGAGGAAGATGGACGGCGCAAAGTTTGCTCTTATAAAGTTTGATGGTTCGTCAAATTTCAGATTGTGGCAAAGGCGTGTCTAGGATCTCCTCGTGCAACAAGGGATGGTTGTCTCACTCTCAGAGAATAAACCTGAGAAGATGGGGGACCAAGAGTGGAAGGAGATGGAGGCCAGGGTGGTGGCGACAATTCGCTTGTGCTTGGCGGATGACGTGATGTATCACGTGATGGATGAGGAGTCACCAGCTGAGGTATAGAAGAAATTGGAGACAAGGTATATGTCTAAGAACAAGCTTTATCTTAAGCAATGGTTGTACGGGCTAAAGATAAAGGAGCGCTCAGATTTGAGCTAACATATTAATGGTTTCAGTCAGCTAGTAAGCGACTTGAGAAAGGTTAATATGAAGTTCGAGGAGGAAGATAAGACATTATTGCTCCTGAATTCCTTACCGGGTTCTTACGAGAATTTGGTTACAACTCTGACAGTGGGAAAAGAGTCCTTGGAGTTGGAGGAGATCACAAGTGCTCTTTTAGGGTTTCATCAAAGGAGAAAAACCAGAGATGAATGCCCAAAAGCACTGGTTGTGAGGGGTAGCCATGAAGATCAAGGAGGGAAAGATGGAAAGGGATCCAAGTCGGGGTCAAGGAGGTTTAGGGGAAATTGCTATGAGTGTGGTGAAAAAGGCCACTTGAAGAAGGATTGTCCAAGAAAATCTCGGGATCGCAAAGGAGGGTTGGGTTCCATGAATGTTGCCTCAGGTTTGAACTGGGCGGATGGTGACTGTCTTTCTATTTTGTTACGTCCAAAGTATTCGGATTCTTGGATTTTGGATAGCACCTATTCCTTTCACATGACACCCAAGAGAGGGTGGTTTGACATGTACGAGTTTGTTGATTCAGGTATGGTAACTATGGGTGATGGTTCCACTGCTAAGATCACCGGCATAGGAGATATCCGAATCACGATGTAGGATGGTGTCGTGGTAAAGTTATATGGAGTTAGGCATGTTCCGAAGTTGGAGAGGAATCTGATCTCATTGGGAGCCTTAGATAGTGGCGGGTATGGCTACAAGATAGTAGGCAGTCTAATCGAGGTGGAGAAGAATGCTGTGATGGTGATGAAGGGTGAAAGAGATATTCGGAATTCCTACAGGTTAGTGGGGTGCACTGCTGTAGATGGAGTCACATCCTTGTGTTCTGAGGGAGAGGTAAGTAGCTCAAGTCATGTGAAGTTGGTTCGCGTGAGGGAGCAAAGGCTTGACATGGATGGTTTAAGTAGAGTTGGGATTTGCGGAGACATGGATAACATGCTATGGTCACTTTGTGGAGGCATGGTTAGCAGAGAGTCAAGGTTGTCTCAGAAAAGCTTTGTTAACTGGGCCCCGCTATGGTTGTCTAAAAGGACGTGCACGTCAAAGATGTCCGGTTGGTTTGGCATTAGGCATGTAAAGCCATTGGTGACATCATGTACAAGTTGGGTATCTCACTCAAGGCCGAACTTTGGTGTTCGAAGCATCTTGAGGGTTCTACTAGGTAGAACAAAAGGTTGCCCATTGTATGCTATGGCAAATAATATTGGTTTCTGGCAAGGTAATTTGGCGGAAGAGTAATTCGAGGTTACGGAGCATGGGGCTGACCGGATAATAGAGGGTACATCTATTGGTGGCAAGGTTGCTTCTGTAAGGGGACTCGCTATTTTAGGTTCAATAGAGACTGGGGGAATAGGCCAAGTGAGCTCGGAAGTTCAAGCTTTGGGGCTGGCTCCAAGTGATTGAACGAAGTGCGTAAGAAAGTTGAGATGGTCTTATTGATGATGGCGGTTATCTACAGTTGATGGAGTGAGTCGGTAGTCGAGTCGAGTGTTGCCAAGTTCTCATGGTTCTTCATGGGGTAGAGTCTTCGTCAAGGTAGAGTTTGTTGAAGTTCGGGTAGAGCTTCATGGTTTCTTGCACGGGATGATTTCTCGCCAAGGTAGAGATTGTTGAGTTATGGCAAGAAATTTTGGAGGGCCAAGCCAGCGTATGCTGGGGGGTCCAGAATGCAAGGCCAGCGGATGCTAGGGAAGCCAGTGTATGCTGGGTGCTTCTGCGGTAGAACTTCCTAATCAGCTCGGGACTCGTTTTAGACTCCTAGTTCGACCTAGATAGGTTTTCTTGTATCCCAAGTGTTGTCCACTATATAAGGACATGTTACTAGGGTTTATGTAAGGCTTTATAACTTGGTTCCCATCAATAAAAGTTTTCCTTTCTCGCTGTGGACATAGGTATTAGGCCAAACCATGTTACATCTTGTGTTCGTATTCTTTTGTTACGACTTTATTCCCGTGTTGGCGTTGTGCGGTCCTAACAAAATGAAGGAGAAAAAGATGGAGATATTCATGGAGATGTTCTTTTGGATTTGGAATATAATGAGCTAAATGATGATGATGATTATATTTCTGTTGATATTGTTGATTTTGAAGCTGAAGGAGAGAATAATCATGTTGAAGTAGTTATGGAATTTGTGAATGATATACAAGAGCTACCTATTTTTGGTGACTCTGAGTTACATGATGTGCATCATAAAGATGATGACTTTGTGGATTATCCTTGGTTTTCTGAGGAGTTAATGGAAGAAGAAAAGGTAGCGTTGACTAATGTTATGAAGTTCAAGTCACTTCGTCAATTTAGGATAGCTTTGAAAGAGTGGAGCTTACCTAAAAGATTTTATTTTAAGTAGAACAACAGCAATAGATATGCTGCGACAGCTGTCTATAGACATGAATGTGAATTTAGGATGCATGCTTCTGTCATAGATGATGCTGGTAGTTTTTAGATTAAAATATGGTCTCTTGAGCACAAGTGTTCAAGAAAATAGAAAAATAAGCTCGTGAATGCAAGTTACATCTCTGATCTCATCTTTTCTAATAGTTTTATCATGTATATGGACTGATATTAGCTGATTTGTGTTCCAGGTATATTGCTGAGAAGTTCCTTGAAGATTTTAGGATGAATCTAACTTGGCCAGTGATGCTGATGCGTAAGACTATCTCGCATATGCTTAAGTGCAAGGTGACTAGAAGTCAGTATTATAGAACTAAGAGAATTGCTCAAAAGATAATTAATGGTGACATATAAAAATAGTATGAAAGATTGCAAGACTATGCACAAGCCATACTTGACACAAATGAAGGAAGTCGAGTGATAATCATGATAAATAATGGCATATTAGGCTAGGACAAGAGAGTTGAACCTGGTGCTTTGACACATATGTGGGTTCCCACATATCCAGTTCTATAATTTTTATACATGTATGTGTGTTTCAGAGCACAAAGACAAACTTTTTTCTTTGGAATAAGAACTTTTGTTGGATTGGATGAATATTTCCTTAAGGGACCAATGGGTGACCAACTATTATCTGCAGTTTCAAAGGATGGAAACGAGACCATGCATCCTTTGGCCGTCGTAGTGGTCGATGTTGAAGATAAAGAGCTTTGTAATCAAGTGGAATTCATGAAGAAAAGTAGTGTACACGCAAAGTAGTGGTCGATAATTTAATGATAGTTCGAGGTGATTGTTCATTGTCTTCTCCAAATTTAGTACTCAATACACTCCATTTTCTTTGGCCTACACCGAAGAGATAGAGACTATTATTTACATGATTAATGGAGATATACTTTTATCACATCAACAAGTTGCGATGATTCAGTTACATCCTTTAAGGGAATGCAGTTCTACAAATTCTATTGAATCACAAAAATTATGTTAAAAATGTACTACTACAAACACTTTTTAAAAAAATTAGCTTAGTTAAATACCAAACATTGCATTTAATTTTGGATGAAGTGAGTGGAGCTTTTGTAGAAGCAAACCAGAAATTTTTCTACAAGGTAACATAGTAAGCACCTTTCCATCCAGCACTTTGTTGTTGGTGCCATGTTTATCCATCCACAGCCAAGGAGGAAGAGTGGATTGATATTGATCTACTGCTGATCCAGTGGTAGTCAAGCCTTTCTTCGAAAGAGCATCCATTTCTTACTCAGACTTTTTGTTACAAATGCTGTAGAGGGATGGATGTCGATAAAAGATACTTAATAGTTGATAAAAGTTGGAGGGCGTAAAAAACAATATCCAAAATGGTACAAAGGACTCCATCAAGCTACAGATTGAAAAGATTTATAATTGTGATGAGAAAATAGAGCCTATCCATACATGTATACATGAACGAAATGCAAATAAGTTGAATTCGAGTTCAAGATCAAACATAACTTTCTAGGTGATGGTAGGTTGTCTCTCCTCTCATCAGTTCTCTCTTTTTAGGTGATGGTAGGTTCTTTTTTATTTTTGAAATGAACTATTAAATTAAATAATGTAGGACAATCTGCATTAAGTAGTGAAAGAAGTTTAGACGGGTAACAGGCCACCCAGTCTGAAGAGAGTAAGTTGAGATGGACTTTATGACAAACCCAATCCACAACCATATTCAAAGTCCTAGGAATGAAGGCGACCAAGCAAAGGGGCAAAAGTTCAAGATCACATCTAATCTCAAAGATAATAAACTCGATATCTCAATCTACATTAGCTATTTCAAGCTTTTCTTCAATGACTTTGCCATCTTTAACCTTTGATTATTTTTTAGAGTCCACACTCGTGTATGATTCTATCTAAGGATTCGAGCTTACTCAATGATTATCTTTGAAAGACCCCATATGAACTTAGTTTATAAAGTCTTTTATACACTTGATGCCTCATATCAGACATAGGTCAATGTTAGAATTATAATTTTGATAGTTTTTTCACCTGACCCCTAATTCATGAATCTCTCTAAGATAGATAGGTTGTGTAATTTTGCTCGGTGGATAGATGGATTGTGCAACTCTCACTTAGTGCATATAACGTGTTCTTATCTCTAGGTGCATAGGATGTGCACCTCTTGTCAGGTACGTGGAACGTGAATCTCCTGCTAGGTGTATGGAACATGCACTTTTTGCTAGGTGCATGAAATATGATCCTCTCCCTAGGTGCATGAGATGCATACCTATTTCTAGGTGCTTGAGATGCATACTTCCTTCCAGGTGCATAAAATGTATACCTCCTTCTAGGTGCACATGGTGTACACCTTTTGCTAAGTGCATGGATTGTGCACCACCTCCAGTTAGATGCATAAAATATACATCCTTCTCCAGGCCCATAGATTGTACAACTTTGAGTAGGTGCGTGGAACATGCACCCATATCTAGACATATGAATTGTGCATCTTTGATCAGGTGCATTGAGCATGTATCTATCTATAGGTGCATGAAGCATTTACCTATAATAAAGTGCATAGAGTATGTAACTCTCTTTAGACACATGAATTATGCACCTTTAACTTGGTGCATGAAGTGTGCACCCTTGCTAGGTACATGAAGTATGCACCTTTCTTTGGGTATAGAGAGCATTTACTTCTAACCAGGTACATAAAGCATGCACCTCTCTCTAAACGCATAGATTATGCATATTTGGCTTGATACATGAAGTGTGTATCCCTGCTAGGTGTATGAAATGTATACCTCCCTTTAGGTGCATGTCACATACACCTCCAACCAGATGCATAGAACCTTCACCTTGGGTTCTGTAATCTACCTACTTCACACCTCCAACCAGATGCATAGAACCTTCACCTTGGGTTCTGTAATCTACCTACTTCACTTTGGATCACATAATTCACATACTGCTTATATAGGTGCATGTATTGTAATGGGAGTCAAAGAATTTAAAGCTTATATCAATCATTTCTCATATTTATTGAATTCGTCTTGAAAACCTTGAAGTTTATCCCTATCTAAGCGTGCATCCTTCTCTGGGTACATGAATTATACACCTTCGACTAGGTGCATGAATTGTGTACCTTCGATCAAGTGCATGGAGTGCACATCTCCCTTTGAGTGCATGTAGCATTTACCTCTAACCAAGTGCATAGAGGATGCACCTCTCTCTAAATGCATAGATTATGCATATTTGGCTTGGTGCATGAAGTGTGCACAAAGTTTAAACTTTTCAAAGAAAAATATTATTATGATAATTTAATAATTTCAACACAATTTTCCAAAGAAAATATTGCAAATTGAAATTTACATAAACTTTACCCAAGTAAATATGCAATGAGATGAGATTGTGTAACGCAAATAACATTTAACAAAAAAAATTTGCAAAGAATTTGAATGAATTTTGTGGCGGAGCATCCAGATGATTCTAGTGAACAACTACACAAGCATGGATTGTAATAATTTTATAGTATAAGATAAGAATGAATCCACGTGCTCTCCAGAGCAAGGAAACATGACAGGAAGTAACCAAGCCTCTCTACAATTGCTATGCAATCGAAATTAGGGTTCCCTCCGGACGTAAAACTAGTTATATTTGAAGTATTGGGGAATCTCGAAAGACGTGGGATTTGCGGACGATCCGGCGACCATTTTGCTGCTTCGCTCTAATTTCTACGTTCCGATAACTATCCTTCCATTTAATTGGAGGATTCTGCCAGCTAACAATCCCAATACATAGATAAAATAACCTCGTTTCATTAATTCTTAGAAATTGTTGAAATTATTACTAGGATCTTCTGTTGAGCTATTTTTGTTGTTGTTGAACTACATGTACATTTGTTTATCCGATTAGTTTATTGGAATTGGAATGTATTCAATAATTCACCGAAGTGTTCTCAGGGGTTTTAGAGTATTTTCTTCTTGCTGAAAATTCTTGGTCAACAATCGAGAGGATAAAGGTTCGATTCAATCTCATGATATCGAATAACTATATTGTAGAGAATACCTAGGAATTTGAATTCTATTTTAAATCCATTTTACATTTCTAAAACCTTAATTTTTTTCAGGGGAAGTCCTACGACTATATTTATGGCACCGCTAACGCACACCAATGACTCACTAGATTATATATTAAAAATGAGGTTCATTCGCTAATTTATTTAAGATTCTCCTATTATCATGTCCATGTTTGACAAAGATGTAGCGTTAAAAACAATATCTCCATTTAAAATATTCATGTGATATCCACCGTACATTGGTTCTCCTCATAATACAACTGAAAGACTAAGAATATGTCTTTTGATCAGAAGATAAGTGATTTTATATAAAATACACCATTACAAAAATCACCCTGAAAATAAAGTAGGGTAATATTTCACTTAAATATTAGATTTCTTTTGGTAGAAACTAAAATATTAGATATTTAACCGAAAAAATTACTCTTGTAACACATTAATCACACAGAGATTATATATCCCGATCTCCTAAAAAAAATGCCATGTGCATTTGTTATCAACTTTTGGAACAAGTACAACAATCTGTACCTATTAAATGTCACCATCAACGCAGTTTAGTTGGCAAAACATAAGGAACTAATCGTCATTAATTTTAATACTAGTTATCCGGGAGCCTCTACAAATAGCCCTACCGAGCTCACCCTCCTTCCACATGTACCTACCTAAACTCTGCTTTAACTAACCCTAACTATCCTCAACATCTTCTCACCCTGCACAAAAAATGGCACCTATCAAGGAGCTTATGAGCTCAGTCCGAGCACGCACCTACACCGGTGATCTCCCTTCTCTATATGGAGCTGATAAGTATCCAAAACTAGCCGTAGAAGAGGGCCACATCAACAGCTTTGACAAGCTCTTGACCATGAGCCGGTCTTCCTCCCCTCTTGGGAGCTCGAATAGCGCGAATTCTCATGAATTTGCGTTAGAGGCTGCGGCCCATCACGCCAAGGAGCTTCATCAGTCTCTGATCAACTTCAAGGCAACGAGTACTACTAGTGGTTACAATGATAGTAGCTTCATCCAAGCAGATAGCGGATCTTTGCTTAGCTTCAAGCAAAACGAGGACTACTCGGGTTGGGAGCCTGGTAGTATCAGCTACTGGGACAACTGTCCGAGTCCGAAGTGTAGCTCAGATGTACGTTTGTTCCAAGACTCGAACAGCTTCCAGACAGCCAGCAACTTTAGCCCCATGATCCGTACCCAAAAGGACGATCATGGGAATTGGCTCTACACTGAGTCAACCATAGTAACAGACAGCATCCAGGAACCTGCATCCGATGAAGCAAACTTGCAGAAGCGTCCATATATGGTAAAGAGTTAAACACATTAAGTTATTTATTGGGATTTCGTACTAAGTTGTTATATTTTTTGGATTTAGGGAGAGAGCTTGCAGGCTGCAAAGAAGCAATGCAACAATCCAAGTTCTTCAAAGAAGACTAAACCCAAGGTGGAATCGTCTTCCAAAGACCCACAGAGTATAGCAGCAAAGGTAAGTTATTTGCAATTTAAAGAGCATTAAATAATTCCTGATCTACGTGTAAAAAAGTTGACTTTTTCCATAATTAATCTTTTAAGGCTATTTTGATTTTTTTTTTTTAAGTATGGAATAATTAACTTTGATGTTTTAATTTGTCAATTATCAGCAGCGACGAGAGAGGATCAGCGAGCGGCTTAAGACACTGCAAGAGCTCGTTCCCAATGGTTCAAAGGTTGATCATCTTTATATTTATATGTGTACATTTATTCTTCGATCCAAAATAAATAAATACTTCTGTTCGTAGTTAGTAAATCACTTACTTATAAATAAATTAAAGTACTACGTGTGGTTTGTAAGAAACTAAGAAAACTTGGGTCTTAATCCATATTTTCCCTGAATTATACGAAATTCTTGTGCCCTCTGCAGGTAGATTTGGTTACTATGTTGGAAAAGGCCATTAATTATGTCAAGTTTCTTCAACTACAAGTAAAGGTATTGATATTCCCCTAAATGTCAATTCAAATTTCAATATGCTTATCTTTTTCAACCAATAAATAATTTTACCTACAAAAAACCAAATTTCAATATGCAGGTACTGGCAACCGATGAACTTTGGCCGGTTCAAGGTGGGAAAGCTCCTGATGTATCTCAAGTGAAGGAAGTCATTGATGCTATACTTTCTTCTCAAAGAGACAACTCAAGCTCCAACTCCAAGTAATGTTTAACAATCCTGCGAGGACGACAAGGATAATATATTGTAGGAAGAGGGTTGAAAAGTGACTAATCCCCAGGAGTATAATCTGTAGGGAAGCAGGCAAAAAAGTCATATTTTGGAAGATAGTTACGTTTCTTTAGGAAGCGCAATCCCAACATAGATTAAAAATTCTGTTTCACGCAGTTCAAATACCCAAAAATAATTTTTAGTTAAAATATTAGTTATATGTTACAGAGCTTCGTCAATTTTTAAATATATAGTTTGATTAATTAATTGATTTAGTACGTATTTCAATACCAGATAATATAATAAATAGCAAATAAATATTTTTAATCGTATATCAGTGATTATTCGTGTGTTAGAATTCTGACCAAACACCAACCTGTTTTGTACCTTCTATCCTTTGTGGAGTTATTCCGACTCAAGTGACGACAAAATATTACAGAATTTTCTGTGAAAAGACTGGTGGGCGTGTGTTACTCAAATGTATAAGACTTGGATTTCTTATGGTAATTTTAGATTTTTAAGACTAGCATTTATTTCTTAAGTCGGTTTTGAATATAAACAACCATGTATAACCACCCTTAAAATAAAGATTACTATTCACACAAAATAGAAATTGGATTCTATGGGGACTTCACAAGGGGTGTCCATATGGGGACTAGCGTCTTGATCGTTGGATCAAATTTAATTTTAAATTTTTGGAATCTCACAGTTTAAAATGCTCAAGGATAATATAGTCTTTTATCAAAACTGAAAAAGGTGCGTAGTTAATGTCTCCCTTAATTGTAACCCCATTAACAACTCTATTATCATAAATAATTGCTACTTTTAAGGAATTTAAAATTTAAATAATTAATTTATTACAAAAAATTGATTACTAAAAGTTAAAAAATACGGCCACCCTTTCAGACCCATTTCGTCTTCTCCATAATCAACCTTTATCCAGAATTTCATCTCCACAATAATGAACCAGTAAATCAATAAACTATTAAACCAGTAAATTAGTAAACCAATAAACCATTAAACAAGTAACCCAGTAAATCAATAAAGCAGTGAACCAAAAAATAAGTAAACCAGTATAACAATAAACAAGTAAACCAGGAAATCAATAAAACAGTAAATCAATAAACAAGTAAACCAGTAAATCAATAAAGCAGTAAACCAAAAAATAAGTAAACCAGTAAATCAATAAATAAATAAAACAGTAAATAAGTAAACCAGTAAACCAATAAACAAGTAAACCAGTAAATCAGTAATATGTAAACGAGTAAATCAATAAACTAGTAAATCAATAAACAAGTAAACCATTAAACTAATAAACCAGTAAATGGAATAACTGTACCTTCCAGATTTGTGTGGGAGGTTAATTAATAAGAGAAATAAATTATTAATTAGGTGGGAGGTTATTAATGCTAATTAGGTAGGAGGTTAATTAATTGGGAAATAAATTAATTAATTCAAAATCGACGGGTAGTTATGGAGATTATGGAGAGAAAAAGAAATCAATATAATTTTATCAAATTACCCTTTTTTATTAGTTTCCTTCCTTTAGTCCCCATGTGGGGACCAATAACTAGTCCCCACAAAATCCACTCCCAACCACAAAATAGACTCTTCTTGTAACAGCGCTCCCGAATGAGAATAGTTGTGGAGGATTTGCGTCTCGTTTAATTAGCAACTCTCTCAAAAAGCCAAAATCTCGTAGTCTAACGTTGTCAAAATATAAGAAATGTTGGAATTGAATGAGCCCAAGTACGTCAAAAGGCCCAAATTTAAGTTAATAAATAAATGGTGTGGAGTGTACCACATCGGTTTAAACAAAGGAGGTTCATGGATGTCCAGCTTATAAATAGGTCTTCCTTCCCTCCCATTCAAAACACTCCATCATCCTAGCATAGTTGTCTTCTTCTCTCCCCCGTTCTTCACTTAAGACAAAGTTCTTCTGAATGTTCTAGGTACATGAGGGTTTGTCCGAAACTTCGAAATTCGTGTGCAACGATCTTGGAAATGTCCGAATAGTCGTTGTATCTTGGAGACAATTGTCGTAGCCCGTACGCACTGAAATATACTGAGACACCAATCCAATGACTAACAAGAAATTCATGCTTAAAATCCTAATAAAGTTATGATATTAAAATTCACCTTAAAAAACAATTCTCTCATTAATTAACACCTTTAAAGCCTTGAATCTAATCTAACCAAACACCAAAACATGGTAACTTAACCAATTTTTATGGTATTATGCCACTTTGTAAACCATGGTTATGGATTTATGGATAAGTAAAATACTCAACGAAGTCAAGGTAGTCCACAAGATTTACTGATTCAAGTTTGAATAGAATTAAAAGTAAAATATATCTTATGCAGGAATGTAGGATTATCTCTGTCAAACAAAGCAGCATTATCTCTGTCAATTCTTACCACGTAAGGTAAAATCATATTCGACAACTGAAGTGTCTGTTCAAAGAAAATAAAACATTTCCAACAAAACCCGATTCATGCCTACGTGCAGGCCGCTATTTCGTACTGAACGTTATTTAGTATATCAACCATCAAGCACGTGTCGGTCTAATAGCGATCACATGGCTCATCACATGTAAATCGATCCCATGAAAAGCGCTATAGAAGAAGCCGCGTTAATTGAAGCTGTAAATCGTAATTAATTCTTCCTTAAAATATATGGATGCGGAGGTTACTTCTCGGCGGGAAATATACGGACCGTCCCAAAATCAAGCACTGGGTATTACCTAAATTCAAATTAATGCCTTGATTATCATTCGTTAAAAAAGGTGGTTTGATTGATAGTCCTATCTCTCAAACCGGAACATTTTATCTAG
Organism: Hypericum perforatum; assembly: GCA_012979155.1. NCBI lineage: Eukaryota > Viridiplantae > Streptophyta > Magnoliopsida > Malpighiales > Hypericaceae > Hypericum > Hypericum perforatum. The sequence goes on from SOPF01023544.1 coordinate 46,689, forward strand.
GAGATTGTCCTCTGTACTTAACATTTCCCCATTAATTATATATTACTAAGGTGTCACTATGTCTTCCCGTGCGACTTTTTGATGTTTGCATGAGATTGAGATGATTTTATTTTTTACTGTATTATATTTGTCTGACTTTACATGATTAGATCTTGATGACGCCCATAAATCAGATCAGGTGTCGAGACTGAAATTTCCATGCAATCCTCGCTGGACACAGCAAATAGTCAAAATTTGCCTCCCTGTTATAGACGGAAAACATATATCTTTTTTTATCATGCACTTGTTTCCCCTAATAGAGTGTAGCATACCATAAATACTTGGGAAAATTAGGCTAACACCCCTGTACTTTGGGGATTCAACCGTTTTAATTCTTACTATTTAAAAACTACTATTTGAATCCCTACTATACAAAAAAACTGAGTTTTTTAATCCCTAAAAGTTAACATA
>SOPF01023545.1:0-21444 GCA_012979155.1 Hypericum perforatum
AGTTAATTAGTCGTTTCCCACAAAAACTTGTCAAAGCTTGAAATATTCTTATGTGGAAAACTTTTAAATGGTATATAAATTTTTTTTTTAAAGATAATTGTTGAGAAATATTTTCAATTTTTATAAATGTTATTCGATTTGAACATATATTAGATGGTCCTATATTGATAAAATATCAAGGATTAATTAATATTTAGTTATTGTGATCGATTAATTTTTTCAAATATGAGGAACATATTATACCAAAAAAATTGAACACACTTGTATTATGGGCTATTGTCTATCCAAATGGGCCTAGAATGATGGGTTGGATGGTAAGGGGTAGCAAGAGTGGTTTGAACTGTTTCCAGAGCATTTTACCCCGTTGTTGGAGCAAATTTCGAAGTTAGAGGAAGCCCTTTACAACATTCAATTCGAGCAGCATTGGTTGGAGGCACAGACCGAACGCCAAGCTATAGGTACCTTTCTAGTCAATCTTGTTCTCCCATTTGAGATAGATATATTCTTTAAAAATCGATCTATCACAAATTAAGTGGTAAAGAGCGAGATATATTCTCACATTTTGCTTTCCAATTAACGGGAAGAGGAATGCACCTGTGGGATCGTGAGATTTCATGATACTTTCTGGCCTTTCTCATGTTCAAGTGCAATCACATTCCCTCTTGGTAAAGATAAAGCCTGAAAGATAGTTTATCAGGAGTTGCTAAATTCCAGAATAATGCCTTGGTCTAATTGTTGTTCTTGGTTATGCAGTAAATGATGCAATGAGCAAGAGGGCGATTCACAAGGCTTTCTATGAATCTGCAGCACTAATTGGCGCAAGTGCCCTCCAGGTTTACCTACTCCGCCGCCTTTTTGAAAGGAAGCTTGGCATCTCTAGAGTTTAGCTTCAGTTGTTCGGAGAGATACACCGTCTCTTGTCTTCCTTTTCTCAACAGGCTCAGACCACAAATTATAAGGACAATTTCGTCTCAGAACTCCTCTTTTTGGCTATTAACGAAGACCATCTGTCACGAAGATGTTACTTCCTCGAGTTCAATATAGCTCTGAAGAGAGAATCGGATCAAGTATAGTTATATTTCACAAAATAAACCCGTCTGCGTACAATAGAAGAAAATAAAAATGTGGTCTCCAAAGCTCTACAGCTGATAAGATGAGACCAAAAGCAAAAAGAACAGCAGATGAAAACCACTCCATACATACAACCAATTTGCGTATACAATCTCCCCAATACGGTTTTGACAAAAGTAAAATTGCGGCAAGGTTCATCGGCACACACCCTGCTTCTATCTTCCAACACGAGGATTCTAAGTTGGAACTGCTTCTGCTTTATGAACGTAGAATACGCTTTGGCAGAAGCCCCTATGGACGAGGTCAAGATTCGACTGAGGGACTCTGAATGCAGCAAAACCATTTTTTCTGAACATCAAAATAATAACCCATGTCATAAAAATAGCAATAGATTGATCGTTACTACCACACGAGCACAAAGAATATGATGAGCACCAAGTGAAAACTATGGCCTTCTTACGTGCATATCGTTGATCGTAATTATGCGGTCCTGCTTAGGGCAGTTAAAACTCTTAACAACCTCCAATTATGACCGGTTTAGTTTACAAGGACAAAGCAGTTTTTGCATGAACCCTATTTCATGGACATGAAGAGGATTTTCGGCGGGTAATGAAGGGGATAATGATGAAAAGGGAAACATAAAACTTACAGCCTGAGGTTTGCCAGGATCTACTCCAGGCCTCATATGATGATGATCCACCTTTCCCGGTGAATCAGGTTTGCCACCTGTCTTCTTTTCATCTCTAGCCTTGTTAAAGATCACAGTAAATCCCTCGGCTGAAGCCGGATCATTGACATCCCATTCTCCGAATTTCGGCAACGGCCGACCTGAGTCGTGCTTGAAATAATAAATTAAAAAAAGGTTCCCGTCAACATCTGGACGTGAGGTCAAAGGCTATCGCTTGCCGGCGTTTACCGCATATATTCAATAGCAAGTTGTGTCAAAAAAGAAACAACAATGCAAGAGGAAGATATGAGCTCCAGTTCTATGGTCAGAAATAGTGCAGACTTCCAAAATGGTCGGACTACAACCATAAGGAAAAAAGAGTGCATGAGTAAAAAAATATAAAGGTCCCACAAATCCCATACTTCAAAACATACAAGACCTGGAGCATTTTGATCAGAAAGAGAATGAGACAGCATTGTTGAAAGGTATATTGCCTAATCCTATGAACTAGTGTTCTTTCTTACGGCAGTCACAGCACAATTTCCCTATCCATCACAAGAACTAGAAGCTATGAAAAATATGGAATTAGGTAATAAAATAAACAAATGCGACACAAACTAGCTGCAAATTGTTTCCTCTTTTTCCTTCTCTAATAGTTAAACAACCAAGCCAAGTTAACATATTTATCATGCACCTCCAAGCAACCCGGCAGTCTCCCAGTTTAGTAATGATCCTGCATCTTCTGCTGCTATTAGCAGGCTGCATCAGTCCTACCAGCTTTAACTAAACTTTTACCGACAGGCTTTAAAACAACTGCCGGATAATGCTATGCTATATCAATAGCTACAAGTTTTTCTTTGCTAAATAATGTCAAACTGTCAATATCTATTAGCTCAGTAAGTTCCGAAATTCATTACTTTGGAAGTTTCACTGTTTCTAGCCTTCTCATGGTCATCAAAATTAAAGATCAGGCACAAGACGATTATCACCAACCTTCTACATTCACACCCCAAAACACTCCATTACTTCCATCCTTCTTTCCCCAATGATTAATAAAATTGTATCCGGAAGCTAAATTGTATCCGACCTTTTCCTTAATAAGCTCCAGTTGCTTGACCAACCAAATTGTGGTATCCCTTACTAGAAACAAGTTCTAGTAACATAGGCAACAAATTGATCAAAACCAAGTTTAACAGATCAAATCCATAAGAATTCAGGGACAAAGAGAAGAACCCAGTTAAAAAAACCCAAAATTGAAACCAATTCATCGAAGCAACGGGGCAAAAGATTAAAACCCAGAAAGGAAATGAAATAATATACCAAAACAGGCAACAAAAGATCGATCATTCAAACCAAAGATGGAAGCTTTAACCCTCCAGAACACAAAGGCACAACCTTTAAACAACACAGAATAAATCAATAAACATAATAAAACAAAATAGAAACATACCGACATGAATTGTAGAGTGAGAGAGCGAGAGAGCTAGAAGACCTTTCGCCTGGTTAAAGGGACTTGGGGAGAGAGGGAGGAAGGTCTTAATTCTGGGCTTGTCTTGTAATGACTATTAAGAATCTATTTGTTTAGCTGGGTTTTGACGGCGACGGTGACGTCCAATGTCGCCGTTGGACCCTTCGTATGCAATGACGTTGAAGTGGGGAACAGGGGGAAGCTGGGGACGGAGAGGTGAGCTGGCAAACGGAGTTAGAGAGTGGAAGTCTGCTGGGCCACACGCAGCAACCAGAACAACGTCTAGCTGGCAATTTTTTTGGATTCGTGAAATAACAAATTGATTATTACAACTTAATTGACGGAAATTTTTGAGGGTCAATAACGCAACTGTGTTTAAATTTGTATAGATTTACGTTGAACAACAAAAAATTTAGGTATTGCAAATTTTGTTTCTATAAATTAAGAATTCGTTTGATCAAAAAAAAAAAACTAAGAATCCTTTTAAAAAATTAATGAGTAGTTTTTTGGTATGTGATTGTCATAGTTTTTTAACCACATGTTATCCTGGTATTGTTGTATCTACTAGTATAAATCTGTGTTAAATTAGATTATTAATATGAGATAAAAAAAATCAACTAAATATTTTATATTTTATATTAAAAAATGGTCGTATGTTTATGCAATCGTTAGTTCGTTACAGTCTAGGAGAGGAGTGCATACGTTAAAGTAATTCTATAGTCTATGCAATTTTATAATGAAAATTACTTAAATACGTTCAGACATTTCGACCTGTCTTTTTCTTGGAATGAGAGTGGTGTCAAGGAATATAACAAGTATTTAAATAGGTTTAAATATTTCAAATTATTTAAATAAGTTCAAATATTTCGAATTTGAATTCTAAAATTTTATAAAACAATATCGATATTTTACAAACTTGAAGTATTTATTCGTGCTCTAAAAAATTAGCTCAAAACAGTAAACAGGAAGAAAAAAAATACGTCACCATATTTTGATATTATTAATTTTTTATGGATCACGGCTCTGCTAATCTTCCCACGGAACCCATCATTAATCACATTTTCTTGGCCCATTTTCATAGAAAACGGTCCACAACAAAAGTACTAACAAATAACACTTTCAAATGAGACAAATATTTGTGTATTTGGAACTCTACTCACCAAATTCTATCCAAAACCGTTCTCGTGCTCAAGTCTTTCAGCGTAGCGGACTTCAACTACAGTTCAATCACAGTCCCTGACCTCTCCATCTCGACGACCGTCACTAGAAACGTCAGGAACATCGGCAACCCGGCTACATACCATGTTAAGGTGAAGCAGCCTGCCGGAGTAACGGTTACGGTGGAGCCTGGTAGCTTGGAGTACAAGAAATCAGGTGAAGAGAAAACATTCAAGGTAATCATCAAAGCAAAAACGAAGAATGAGCCTATAGATTATGTATTTGAAGGGGTTGACTTGGACAAAAATTTATGTCCGGAGTCCATTAGCGGTGAGGCATTTTTAGGAAGTCTCGACTAAGTGGGTGTTTGGTTTGGCTGTTAGAGATTAGTGGTTGGCTGATAGATATCTATCAGCCAATTTCTAGGTGTTTGGTGAATTAAAAAAATTGGCTGCTGGGTTCCAACAGCCAATTTTTCCAACAGCTAGAATTTATAGCTGTTACATTTAGCTGATGGCTGTTACAATATCAAATTACTAAATAGTCCTTGATCCAGATAATTTCTAACTAAATATTAAATTAAGAGACACTTTTTTTAATTGGAAAAAATATAGAGATAAATATTAAATATTACTATAATAAATAATAAATTAAGAAGGAAACTTTTTTTTATTTGCGAAAACATAGAAATAAATACTAAATATTACTATATTAAATATTAAATTAAGAGAGATACTCTTTTAATTGGCGGGAGTATAAAGATAAATAATATGTACTATATTAAATATTAAATTAAGAGAGACACTTTTTAGTTGACGAAAACATAAAGATAAATAATATTTATTATATTAAATATTAAAGAATGATGTTTATTAGTCAATTACCCTTATATGTAATTTTACAACTCAACAGCAACAGCCAATGCTAATTTACCAAACACTTTTGCAAAAATCGGATATCAGCTATCAGCCGAGTACTATCAGCCAACAGCTGATCAGCTGACAGCCAACAGCTAACAGCTGAATTTCATCAGCCGTACCAAACAGACCCTAAGTTGTTAGTGGTCGACTCGAACGACTATTGTATGATTGCAACTAGGGACGGATTCAGAAAATTTATATTATGGGGGTAAAATATTTATATATTTCATATAATTGACAAAAAAAATTGTAGTGGGGCAAATTAGTCAATATCAATGGGACAAACTCTTTTTTTATATTAAATATATACCCATAAAAAAATTTCTATTAAAAATATACTCATAAATTATTTTTGGTGGGGGCAATTGGTCATACATGGATCCGTCCCTGATTGTAAGTAATTTGATTATCCGTGTATTTTTAATTGAAAAAATTATCTAGTATCTGAAATCATTAGTTAATATGGATCGATTTAAGTTGGACTTCAAAGCAAATTGAAATTTTTCTAACCGAGCTTTATTGCAGTTAAAAAATTCTTTCCGAGTTTTACGAATAATATTAGGATTTCGTCGGAATCAGTAGTTTAATCTTGTCACTTTAAATAATTCCTCACATTTCCATTGTACCGTCAGAACAATTACCCATTGATATCTCATCATTGAAGATAAACTTTGAAAACATTAATGGGTAAGAGCAAACATTTGAGTGTACAACAAAAAGATAACTGAACAAGTTCTAGGTATTGTGCAATTTGCGACAACCGGGAGATTGTTCAACTCTGTCACTAAAAGGCTAGTTCCAAAGTGATTAGCTATTGGAGAAATTGTTACAATTAGGCATCAAATTACCGCTGCTACTTGCTAGCAGGAACTATTCTACTGCGTTTAGTTTATACATAAATCAACTTTTCTAATCTATACGGGATAGTATTGAACACACTATTAATGCAGTATACAATAGGTTCCCGTATTCATCAATTTTAAATTATTAGCCACACAAAATCGTTAAATTTTAATCAACATGTAATTTTGTTTAAGTATCTTATAGTTTCACATTTTTTTCTATTAAAATAACATGTGATTTTACTTCTATCACTTTGATAACAGAGGTTTCGAAATTGCACTTTTTATGAAAAATTACTAACCATAGTTAATCTTGTCTCAATTATTTTTTCCATAGTTCTTCACGTCAGTGCCATATCATTTTTTTATCTTAGGTGGCGTTAAACAAATTAACTAAATGCATAATCCTATTTGTCCCGGTTGGCATTTACCTAGTTACTCATGTTAGGCCACATCATATTTTCATATCTTAGGTGGATACGTAAAATAAAATTAATCGAATTCATAATCATATTTCTCATTGTTGGCATTTATATAACGTCATTTATGATAGAGAAATATAAAGGCACTGACGTAGATAACTAATTAAATGTCAACTGAGACAAAATTAATAATGGCTAAGAAAAAGATAGTATATCAAAATTCACTCTCTCGTAATGTGACACTGCTCCAATCTAAATATTGTAATTTATAACATATATTTTTATAAGTAATTTTTATCAGCAAAAAGAGCAGGGAGTAACTATTTATAAGGCCAATAGACCCCAAAAGCAAACAACAACGTAAAAAAAAACCCTCACTGCCCCTAAAGTAAGAAAGTGAATTCACGGGGCAATATAAAACAAGGTGAAAAATGTGTAGTCTAGCAAATTTGAAATGGTCTTGGACCATATAAAGTATATCTATGTAGAGTATACTAGGTACAATCTAACTAAAATAGAGAGATATCTTTTAAAGTTTTGAAAAAATTGATAGCTACAAAACTAAGAATTCTTTATTTCTGACATTGTTTTTTTTAATAAAATATACGGTTTCAAGGCAGATTCCATTTTATCACAACTTCCCTCGCGTCCTCCATCACTGTAGTGGGACTCCGAGAGAGCACGTCGTGGCACTAAGCCTTCAGGTTCTCTTCACAATCAACATGCGATTTCACTTCCAGAAAGAAAAGAATGCTTTGAAGAAATACATAGAGAGAGGAGAGAGAGTACCATCGTTTCTGATCAATCATAGTTTAATATACGCTTCAGTTGTTCTTGCTCAGAAGGGAAGTGCTTTTGGAGCACGGGGACAAACTCCCTCTCTGTGCCGGCCCAAAGCAGCACACTGGGGGCGGGTCTTGGGCAATATTATGAATTACTAAAGTTAATACTTTCCTAATTTTCATTGTCTAACGTATCTATATTTGGGCCTCGGGCCAAACTTCTATTTTGTATTTCTTTTGTAAGTCTGATGGACTAGGTAGGACATGGCTCAAACATCATGTGCTTCCGTGGTCTTAGATTAGGACACAAGAAGAAGAAGCAGCAGTTGAAGTCGAAGGATTCCTTCTTCCTTCTTCCGATTAATGTTCTGTTTTGTACTCGTGACTTGTCTTTCCGTCCCTTTGTTTGCGTTATACTTTCTGTTCGTACTATGCCGGAATCTTACTGTTGCTACGTGGCATTTTGAGAAGATAACGGTGAATTGCTGACCATTTCAATTTTAACTTACCAAAAAAAAAATTCCCCCAATGTTTATACGATTGCTAATTAGATGGACCGGATTTGGTAATAGAAATCAGTTTAAATGGTCTTAGAGAAATAAAAAAAAGTGAATTATTTTTTTATAACTGAACAAATTATTTTATCCAATTTCATTTATTTTCTGACAATTTTGTAAAATTACTTTATCACAATAGAATAAACTAATTTATCATAATTTGGTAGTAATGAACAAACTATTTAATCATAATTAGTGGAATTTAGATTTTCTCGGATAAAATACTGTAGCGTTTCACACGTCCATAAACCAAATTCATCCCTGATTAGAAACCATATACAAAAGGTGCACTTCTTCAAGTTAGCATACAACTGATCCTCTCTAAGTGCATCTAAAATAGATTTCAAATGTTCAACATGATCCTCTAAGCTCTTGCTATAAACAAGTATATCATCAAAATAGACAACTACAAATTTGCCAATGAATGGTCTCAAAACATGGTTCATGAGCCATATGAATGTACTAGGTAAATTAGATAAACCAAATGGCATGACCATCCACTCATACAACCCGTACTTAGTTTTAAATGCTATTTTCCATTCATCACCTTCTTTCATGTGAATTTGATGATAACCACTTTTCAAATCAATTTTAGAAAATATGCAAGAGCCATGCAATTCATCTAACATTTCATCTAAATGAGAAATAGGGTGATGATACTTCACTGTTATGTTATTGACCGCGTGACAATCAACACACATTCTCCATGATCCATCCTTCTTAGGCACAAGTAGGATTGGAATAGCACATAGACTCATACTCTCATGCACGTACCCTTTCTCTAAAAACTTGTTAACTTGCTTCTCAAGCTCCTTTGTTTCTTCCAGATTACTCCTAAATGCTGGACAGTTTGGTATTGTAGCTCCTAGGACAAAGTCAATTTGATGCTCAATTCTCTTTATTGGTGGCAAACTTGGTGATAACTCATTGGGGAACACATCCTCGTAGTCCTGCAAAAGAGAAATGATTATACTTGGCAAGTCTTGCTCAAGTTCGTTAATGATCAAAAGTGTCTCCCTATACCGAAGTAAGATCATGGACTTTCTTTCATAACAAGCTTATTTGATCTCACTTGCTCCTACATAATAATTTCTTTTCTACTCGTCTTTTCTTTCCTTGGCCGATATAATTTCTATTTTTCTGGCTTCTTTTGATCTCTCAATTGCATCCTCTCTTTTGGCTGTTTTACCATTCTATTTTTTGGCCTCTTCTCTTCTCTCCTCTCCACTCGTTTCTTTTGCTCACTTTTCTTCCTCTCATCACTCTCTTTTTGCAACTTTATTTGATCTTCACAAACTTGTGATAGTGTCAAAGGTACCAAAATAAATGCATGCTTCTTGTGAGTGAAGGAGTACTTATTGGTGTGGCCATCATGCATTACTCTTCTATCATATTGCCGCGGCCTTCCCAATAGTAGGTGACTAGCTTACATTGGTACAACATTGCACAATACTTCATCTTCATACTTGCCAATATGAAATGCCACTAGCACTTGCTTCTCCACCCTAACTTCTCCACTATCATTCAACCATTGCAACTTGTAGGACTTAGAGTGTTTGGTTGTGGTCAATCCCAAATTTTCAACCATAGTAGTGCTTGCTACATTAGTACAACTACATCTATCAATGATCACACTACAAACTTTGTCCTTGATGTAACATCTTGTATGAAAGATGTTCTCCCTTTGTGCCATATCATCATCTTCCTTAGCTTGCACATTCAAGGATCTTTTTGCCACGAGAGTGAGGCCTTCATTGACATGGAGCTCTTCTTCGGATACATCCTCTAACGATGGCATACTATCATGATCTGAGTCTTCTCCTTTAGTCACGATCTCTCTACTCTCTATAATCACTATGACTTGCTTGTTAGGACATTGGTTTGCAATGTGCCCTCACCCTTGATACTTGAAGCACTTGATATCATGTTTCTTGCTTGAGGGGCTTCCACCTTTTTTTGTGGATTAGAACCTTTGGCATTGGGCTCCACTTTGGATAGTGTTGTCTCAAACTTCTTCGGATAGTTTGGTTTCCAAGTTAAGCTTGCTTTAGGTTGCATTCTTCCCCCTTCTTTTGTTGCTTCTCAATCTTGGTGGCCATGTGCACCATGTCCTCCAACTCCACATAGTGATGCAACTCCACTTTGTCTTGGATCTTAGAATTGAGTCCATTCAAAAACCTTGCCATGGTAGCTTATCTTCCTTAACATCAGCTCTTATCATAGCCATCTCCATCTGTTAGTAGTAATCTTCCACACTCATGCTCCCTTGCCTTAGTTCTTGTAGCTTCTTGTGTAGCTCTCAGCAATAGTGGCTAGGAACAAAATGCTTCCTTATGACTACCTTCATCTCCTCCCATATATCAATAGTGTATTCTCTATTACACTTCCTACTTGTCACAAGTTGATACCACTAAGTTAAAGCATAATCTGTGAATTCAATCACAGCAAGTTTTACCTTCTTAGCTTCAGAACACTCATGACAATAAAAAACAAACTCAATCTTCCTCTCCTATTCAAGGTATGCCTCCAGATTAGATCGACCTGCAAAAGAAGGAATTTTAAGTTTGATGCTCCCCAACTTGTCATCTCCTCTCCTTCTTGCTTCTCTAATGGGACGAGCATTCCTCATTCTCTTAGGACCCCTTGTAGAGCCTATATCTTCCTCATGAAAAGAATCAGAATCTTCTCCACTTGTGCTACCTATAGGTGCCAACCTCCTTGGTGCACAAACTTGTTCTCCCACGTTCTCTAAGGTTGTGGACCTTTGCGGTGCATAAACTCCTCTCCTTGGTTGTAAGTTGGTGCGAGAACTTTCTACTACCTCTATGCATTCTTGCAATGGTTCAAGCCTTTGCTTAAGTTCTTCTCGCATCATGCATTGGAATCTCCCCATCATGGCTTCTGTATACACCTTAAGATCTCCTTTAGCCATTATATTTTGCCTATCACATTTGTTTGCTTGAAATATATTGCTGCAAGAAAGAAAACTTGTTAGAAATAATGGCCTGACAAGTGCACTCCCTTACGTGTTTGCTCTCAATGTAAGTTCACTCAAGTCCACTCATGTTCAACTAAATTATTTGGCTTTTCTCTCTAATGAGCTCATAACTCTTGCATATTTCCTCTCTTAGTAACTCTTGCAAGTTCTTACTAAAGCTAGGACAGCCTGGCTTGAACTCCACATTCCACTTATCAAACGAATCTGCAACGAAAAACTTCAAATGACCGTAACTTTCAAATGAAAAAGAATTTAATCTCCAAAGTCCATCGTTCCGGCATAGCGGGAATACCTGTAGATCTTGAATTTCCCATTTCAAAAAGTGGTTATTATATAAAATTAGAGTTACGAGTCAAAAGTTATGACTGTTTGAAGTTTTTGGTAGTTAGGTCGCAAAAATCCTGCGAGAATCTCCGCAATCTCCAAATTCTGTCCTCTTTGCTTCTTCTTTTCTTTCTTTCAAGCGGCCTTTCTTGTGTTGGAAGGATCTTTGTCTTCCAGATCAGTGTCTTACACGTGCTTCCTCTTTGGCCTAATTAGTCTTGCAAACTAATTTGGTCTTGCACTTCCTGAATAAGCTCTCTCTTTTCTCTTTCTTTTTCTTTCCTATTCTTTTTTTCTATTTCGTTTCTTTTCCCTTTTGTTGTTTCCTTTTCTATTTTTCTCTTTTTTTGTTCTTTTTCTTTTCTTGATCAGAATACACAACCTAAGTCACGAATTCTGATTGCTAAACACGAAACTTAAGACACCAAATGAAATCAACTATTAGATGAAACAAAAGCACGAACTAACACACAAAAACTAAGAGGATATATGGTCTAAACAACAAGTTGTAGACCTGATACCAACTGATGTGATCTCGATAGGAGAAACACAAATACACGGATCTATTGTTGCTTAGGATGGAGTAGACTTTCAACCCACAAACTGAACAAGCAAGAACCTTGGAAAAAGAGCCTCAACCCGAGCCACAAACAATCTGAGAACCTCAAGTCAAGGTTGAATCACACTACAAACGAGGATGGTGAACTCGTTTGATAAGTGAAAGTAACGTCCAAGCACACTAGCTCAAAGCAAGAATAAAGAGTTATCAAACTCACTAAGTCAAAAGACTTTGAATTGTATTCAAAATATTGTATGTCAAAAACATACGTCCAAGCCTCTATTTATAGACTGGATGTTCACAAAAGCTTCCTAAATAATAAGCTCCTAAATAAGCTATGTAGCTCGCCTAAACAAGCTAAACTAAACATGCCAAGTTGGCTTCTTTATTCTGGCCGAATTATACTTCCCAAACAAGGGGGATTCTGGCCTCTTTATTCAACTAAATAAGAAGTAAATAATAGAACTAAATATGCACGTCCTTGGACTTGTACGCACTTGCTTGGGCTTCTTGAATTAATCCTTGAAATTCAGCTTGAAGCCTCCATTGTCTTGAATGCATCATTGGTCCAATTGACACTTGCACTTTATATGAGTCTTGTAGCTTGGATGTAAGCTTGTTCACATCAAACCTGCCCGCCCTAACACCCCTAGCCTCCAACTAAAGAAACTTGACATCCCAAGGCTGTGGCCCGGCTTCCCAACCCCTCTGTCACCCTTATTTTGCACGGGCTACCCTGGCATGCCTTTTGGAGCACCGCCCCGTGCAGCACTACCCCGGTCAGCCCCTTCCAGCCATCGCCCCAGCCCGGCCCGTCAAGCCATCGCCCGCGATCTGCTCAGAATTTTTGTTAGGTAATTTACTAAAATTTTCATTAAAATGTTGTTTAATTTAATTGTTTAATTGTTTGTTAGTTTAATTGTTCAAATGTTTGGTTAGTTTAATTGTTAAATTGTTGGCTAGTTTAATTGTTAAATTGTTGTTAGGAAAATTGTTAAATTATTGGTTAGTTTAATTGTTAAATTGTTGGTTAGTTTAATTGTTAAATTATTTTTAGGTAAATTGTTAAATTGTTGTTAGGTGTTTCGTTAAATTGTTGTTAGGTATTTCGTTGGATCTTGGTTAGTTAATTTGTTAAATCTTAGTTAGTTCATTCGTGTAATCTTAGTTAGTTAATTCGTTAAATTTGAGTTACGTATATTGTAAAAATTGCGTTAGGTATATCGTTAAAATTACATTAGGAATTTCGTTAAATTTTGATAGCCATTTCTTGAACAAGTGATTGATTCATTAATTTTATTATTGTGTTGGATTTGGATGATAATTTTACAAGGCTTGTTTTGATTGCATTGATATTTAGGTCATTTACATTGTGTGTATTTTGTAGTTTATTAGTTTTAATGTGTGTTTTTAGTTAATTAGTTTTGTTTTTGAATATTTTGTTTTGAGATGGCATTACAACAACTGCCAGACATTTTCGGTGATGGAGGTCCTACTGAATGTCTAGCGATGGAGGTCCTACTGATTTGAGTGTTTTGAAATACCAAGAAATGCATCGGTCCCAAACCATCTGGAATACCAATATTTTAGGCCGCACTGATGAATTTGATTTGGAACCCGTGTTGAAGATCTACTAGTGTACTTGGAAGCAGAAGCCAGTGCATAACGCTACTTCTATTGAGTACATGACATGAATTTGGGACGTATGGTGCATCGATCATGTCATGATCGAGGTAGCTGTGATTATAGCTTTGGTGGAGCAGTGGCATCACTTGTTAGTAGAAGATGACGATTACGCTCTAAGACGTGGCTATTCTGTACGGACTTCCAATCAATGGCATCCCGTTGACGGGTCATCAAACACTGCCTGATTGGCTAGAGATGTGTGTGATGTGCTTTGGTAGGAACCCAAAGTCTACACTAAGGAGTCCGATCAGCAATGCTATTACACTCAAACAGTTCAAGGATATGTATGACCAAGCCGAGTTAGCTGCTGATGCTAACGATAAGACAGTTCATCAGTATGTCTTGGCGAGCATAATGCAGCTCATAGGCTGCATTATATTTCCAGAGACGACCAAGGCAAGTGTCAACTCATGCTGGTTGCCGATGCTACTGGATTTTGATTCAATAGCATCATATAGATGGGGCAGCGCATGTCTGGCACATATGTATCACTAGTTATGTAGGGCCACCAATTGTACTACATTCTCTATCTCCGAAGATCTTGTGCTCCATAGTATGTGGACTACCAAGAGGATCGTCCCACTTTGGTTTTTCCTAAAAAATTTAGTGGTCCAAGAATATGATTAGGCTTTGGGCATAAGGTAATAATATATTCTTCATCACACACATAAACATGTTTTTTATTGGTTTGTTGTTTTTATTAATATTTAAACATGTTTTTTATAGGTGGACTAGAGAGGTCAACTAGTGCATCTCGAAGAAATGTACTCTCATAACGGTTTATCAGCACAAATTGGATGTATTGAGAGACGAAGATGTAAGTAATAAATCCTCTTGTATACCTAAATACTTTAATTTTATTCTTTAATATTAATTGTATTTATTATCGTAGATGGTTCGACATCCGGATACAAAAAGCATTATTGCAAAACTTGCCTGGTATATGTCATTGTGATCGACAACTGTGGCTAGCAAGAGTGCCACTGATTTCATTCTATGCCGTGGAGTGGCATTATCAGACTGGGTGTTCAGGCAATTCTGGTACGTCCAAGGTATTCCAACAACTCCTAAACCTGATGAAGGGATGCAAACTATAGCAAAGGGTGGTCATAGTCAGCGTGCACAAAGTGGGACGATCTGTTCCCTATGCATGTGAAGTTATGGAAGGACCAGCGACATACCTTTGTGTGCCCTCCAAGATTACCCATAGAGTGCTTGTCAGTCCACTACCATGACGGTTATATAAACTGGTACAGGTACCTGGTAGTTTATCAACCATGCTAGAGCCATGGTTCACAAAAGTGTTAGTACTTTTCATTACTTTGTCAATTCATTACTTTTCATTATTGGTTTATTATATATTCTTTTTTTACATTAACAATTACAAATTATCTATCATTGGTCAACTGTAGACAGATATTGTTGAGCATATACGATATTCGACGTAGCCTAATTCACAGTTTAGGTCTTTATCGGAGGTAGCGTTGAGGTTCATTAGTGAGGAACAATGGTATATGGACATACCTCAGTCTCAGGCACCTCTACCACAACCGCCCATAATGGTATACAATGTGAGATAGAGAGAGTTCCTATTACAAAGCGGCAGACAAACTTGTTCAATAGGTGAAGTAAATTGCCAATAGGTTCTACTGTATAGGAGAGCGACTTAGCTTCGATGTAGCAGGGAGACGATATGGGTCAGTCATCACAGATATAGTTGCTGACACAAGAATCACAACCACCATCCTCACCGATGTAGGCTTTGTACTCGAGCACTTCTTTTAGTACGCCAATATCTATCGGCCAACAGACAGCACAACCAGCCTACCCAACTTTCATGCAGTCCTTGCATGTAAGGTATGTCTCTTAGCCATTACGAACCTTTTTCTTTACGTTGCATTACAATTATTTCATGATGCATGTTTATATATTATGTTGTATTCTCAGTGGTAGTCTTAGTAGAGGTCTTTTCGGAGACCAGGTGATGCCAAATCCTTTTTTCGGACCGAGTACTCCATATTTGGTCGTCCTGCATTGCAGCCGTCTACAACTTTTTGACTACCAAAATTTAGGACGCCCTCGTTTCACCATCAGCCTAATATGGCAGCCTTCACATCATCGCATTCCCCTACTATTTGTGTTCAGTAGCAACTGCCAGTCTATACATCCGCTTTTGGCTCGCACATGTAAGTTTAGAAATTATTAAAGTATATTTTGCAGCTTAGCATTTTTTTAGTTAGTAATCTTTTTGTTTATTTTACACAAAACAAATTTTATGGCTCCTCGGATAGATACATTGAGCAGTTCAGAGTATGACAAAAGTAATGCATAAACTGAAGAAGGTTCTTATGATGAACGACAAGAAGAAGCGAGGGTAATGCGCATACAGCCAACACATCCAATAAAATAGGCAATAATAGAGTGCGCAACAAGAGGCTGTTTGATAGGGGGAAAAATAAATGGTAAAATTATTTTTTTGGAAAGGGAAGAAGGATAAGACTACAAAGAAGAAATAGAAGGGTTTGATTATTTTTTTTAAAGACACCCAAATCAACATTATGTTATGAATCTTGCTTATTACAACACTTGTTTGTTTTATATCCCACGCAAATCTTAGTCATTCAATAAATAAATAACTTGTAGCTAACGGTCAAATAAGTACACACAGTTTCTTGGAAGAATGACTATCCAATGCTGTGTTGTTGCGATCTGAAGCTTGATCCGAGTTTTATCGGAAAGACTTTGACTACATTTTCTTTCCTGACATGAGGCCAAATGTGTAGATAATCGTACTTTACCTCCATCTAAAAAATAAAAATTTGCCAGCCGATTTTATGAAAAAGATAGTTTCATCTATACAATGCACACGAAATGCAAGTATGCTTACATTCTGAAGAATGAGAACATAACCCAGATTTATGATCCCATCTGGCACGTATATAAAACCTGTAATGTCACCTATGTTGTCCTGTTACACAAAATTGATTAGTACATGTGGACTATATTAGTCCAACTTGTTTAGAAATAAAACTCATACATAAATTTTTAAAAACAATGATCATTCACATTGTGCATACTCTCCAAACACACAAGCATAAGTTGACGATTGTAAAAGTAGTAATTAGTAAGTCGTAATAACAAAATTAACTAAAAGGTATTTTAATGACATTACATCTTGGATGACACAGTCAAGTTGGATGTTCTTGTAGGCCTCAAATGATGTATCGTAAAGTTCCCCTGTGCATCCATAAGTCAAACATATTTGTGCAAACATGTTCATATTAATATGTATATTATTCATCGTGAAAACAGAGTTGATTAAATACCTTGCTTCCAAAGATAGTCTATCGCACACGTCCACGCATCAGGCTCGCCAAATAATTCTTTCATTGCCTTGGCCTTTACTTTGGGAATGTAACTTGTGGGTGGCCTTTGCATCCTTGAGCTGTGGGACATCTAAATATCAAAGATTTCATTTCTTTGTCATCATCAAATGAGACTTTTTCAACCTTTTTTTGTCGTAACCTCTCGTACGTTAACATATCATTATGAAATTTCAAGTTTACTTCACATCCGCCTTCGTAGTCAAAATCGGTTAGCCTATTTTTCTTAATCGTTCCATCACTCAAATTTGCACAATTTGTTGAGATGTTTTAGATAGATCTATATAAACAATATTTTAAAAATTTCACACAAGACACATAAAATGTCAACCCCTACTTAATTCAATCACACCATATTGAACTTAGAAACTCGATAATTTTTTTTGGTAAATACCCAGGTATCCGGCCCAGCCCATTATGGACTTTCAACAGGACTGACTATTCCTGTTCGAGGTGGGTCCCATGGTTAAGGTTTTAAACCTCTCCCAACGTCGTTGTGGGGGATCGAACCTTGGTTCGCCCTTCCAAGTACAGCCACTGGCACTACTGCACCAACTGCGCATTGGTAGAAACTCGATAATTAACTACACTAATCTTTCCTAAATCAATAAATTAATAACGACAGTTCAAAAATTTATAAACAAACTATATCGCAAAAGCTAAATTACAATAACTTGTGCTTAAAGCTTCAAACTGTGCACAAATTTGTTCTTCAAACCTTGGAAAAACAAGAATTTTTGCTGAAATTATGGGATTGGAGCTTCTCTGCTTCGTTCTTCTGTGTGAACATTTTTATAGCCAAGTTTTGACCAATACACGGAATTTGTTTTCTGTGTATCGGTAGATAAAAATTCTCAAAATCAAATTCATCCGTTAATTATAGATTTCTGGACTCAAGTCCTAGATAACCAATACACGGAAAAAATCCTCGTGTATTAGTTCAGTAAATGGGATTTTATGCTGTGTAGACCAATACACGAGATTTTATTCCGTATTTTGAATCCAGGATCACGGGATTTTTCAAAACAATCTATCATGGACACTTTTTTCACAATTTAGTTTTTTTGGGTACCATTTTAAAAATTTTTAATGAACAATAACACCAACTAAAAAAATTCCAAATAAATTCCTTAGTCTAGTGAATTTTAGAATATGCAAACAAAAAACCTGACCAACCATGATAAAAAAAACGATGAAACAGAGAAAGGTTATCGATGATCACATTGGAGATTAAAGCACTCGATTTATATACGCAATATCACGTGGTACATCACATATCAAATGAAAAAGTGCATGAGGAGTAGTTATTCTATGTTTAAACTCTGGTGATTACAGACATTTGGGCTGATCCAGCTAGTAAGTGCATAATATATAACAAGTGTATGAGGAGTTATTCTAGCGATGCACTGCCATTGTATTGTGTTGTGTTGTGCATTACTTCCTCCCTGAGATGGTTGTGCCTAGGCACTTGGGATTGATAACATGAGGATCAGTGGGGCAGGAAGCTAACGAGCACAAATTAATGTCCGAGTTGCCACCCCACCATATTGGGCCATTGATGTTGTTGTACTGGAGGGTAAAGAAGATGACTCCCATAAATGCCAACCCCGCGAGTAGGGTGGCCAACATTAAGTAATTGTGCCTCGCCTACCATCTTCTGTACCTATTGTAGATGTAGTAGTTAAAGATGAAGCCGATGGTGCCCCAGGTGAGGAAATGCATGAGCTTTGCATATGGGATATATATGGCCGTGGTACAGATGAGGGGGAAGTTAATGAGCTTGATCCACTCCTTCCCTTTTGGAAGTGAAGCTAACTCCCATATATCATTCCTTATTATTGTCTTGATCTCTTCATCCATCGCATTTCTCTAGCTATTCTCTTCTAAAGCTTCTTGGAAGTTCATAGGCTCGCAGTCCGCAAATAGACAAAAAAGAGTAAGATTGTCTTGATTTTCGGTTACCTTATATATCTCTTGTAGACTTTTGAAGCGGGGAGTCCTTTCACTTGAACTTTCTCCTTCTTGAGAACTCGAAGTTGGTGAAGGTGGTGGGGTAGCAAAATCTTCTCTTGGTTGCTCTGGCTGTTCTATATCATCTTCCTCAAATTACAAAAAGAAGTTGAAGTCTTCAGTGTTTGATCTCCAGTCCCATTCTCCTTCTTCATCAAAGATGACATTTTGGCTAATGATTATCTTTCCTTCATCTGGATTATATAGCTTGTAGCCTTTGGAGTTAGTGTCATAGCCGATAAAGATATACTTCTCACTCTTGTCATCTAGTTTGCTTCGCTTCTCATCTGGTACGTGTGCGTGAGCAATGCTTCCAAATACTCTAAGATGAGAAATTCCAGGCTTTCTTCCACTCCATGCTTCTTGTGGTATTTTTCCCATCACACTTCTTATGGGGGATCGATTTGATAGGTAGACTGCACATGTGACTGCTTCTGCCCATAATTCTTTTGGTAATCTCTTGCTCTTGATCATGCTCCTTGCCATCTTAAGGATAGTTCTGTTCTTTCTTTCTGCTACTCCATTTTGTTGAGGAGTCCTTAGCACAGTTAGTTATCGTCGAATACTGTTGTCTTCATAATACTTTTGGAACTCATTTGAAGTGAATTCTCCTCCTCGATCGGATCTTATAGATTTCTTAATAGAAAGGGGCACTTTATTTATGGCTTGATACAAAATGAGCTAGGAACACTCCTATTTATACTAAGGCACCTCATCAATCAATGGCTAGGATGATGCCAACACAAATCTAATCTAATGGCTCTTAATGGTTCTCTAGAATTCTCCTTAAAAATATCTATATTCTACATTCTTCTACTATACTCTTCTACTATACTCTTCTAAGAGAAATATCTAGATAGTTATTCTAGAACATGGATCACCTATCATAGGCTACATATTATGAGCCTATTTGGATCAAGTTTATTTATTCAACATACCCTTGGGCAGGAGATCCGTGTGGCAAATGTTTTCGACGCTGCTCAGGAGGAACCACGCTGTCCCAAAGTAGGTCGTCGATGCAACCACTGTTCCGACCAACTTCGAAGTCCATCCATGGAATGTGTGTTAGTTAGTGAGTTCCTTGATGAAAATGTAATTAATTTCTAAGAAGAAGACAGAATCTACCTGAACAATGAACATTGATCTGGGAGGGATTTTCATGTAATGGCCTAATTTGAAATCGGCAACAAAGGCAAGGGCTTGTGCCATGCTGATGTATCCGTAGGTCTTGAAGGCCACATTGGCTAGGGGCTTCCCTGGTCTATAATCAACTCCGTAATCACGTTTAGCCCTACTTGCTGCACATAATAATTGGTTTTAGGTTACTTAACATAAAAAATTAATCGATCTTGCAAATATAATTTGTACTTATTTACCAGGTTGGTTGTGGCTTGTATGACTCCGATTGGCAATGTGAAGGAAAATGCGATGAAGCAAGCTAGTGCAAGTCCCCACCAAGGAAGCTGGAGCTACTTCTCAAATCCTTCGAGGGCGGCGAGTGCAAGAGCTGCACTGATCACCAGTACAACTACGAACCACCAATGGGGCACCACTTGGTAGTTCTTCTTCATTGTCCTGGTATGCACATCTTGGATGAACTTGTCTTTTAACCCGCTTCTTGCCTTGTTCCACATATGCCAAATCGAACTCACCTCGAAGAGAGCAACGTGCGAGATGGTAGAGGCTAAGGTGGCAAAACCAAATCCGTAAAGCAGGGCAAAAACCACGCTGAGGTGAAGTTTGCTGTAATTGTTGTAGGCCTCCATGTTGATGTCCAGGGCATTGGTGTTCAGAATCTGAGAGATGTTGTACTCTTTGCCAGTGTCGTCAAAGGTATGTTGTGATATTAAGGGGAACTTCTTAGCGTCATATGTGTTTGTCCAATACAGAGCAGGAAGGATCACGTAGATTTGCACGAAGAAACCAACCATGAAATTCAAAATGGCCGGAAATGGGGAAGCCAGAGGGCTGCCGAGGAAGGCAACAGTGGATCAGTCTAACCCGAAAGAGCCTACTCCAAGGCCATTCATGCCTGAAACGATCTGTTGTGCTGTTATGGACTTGTTCCATATCCAACAAGCCACGGAGAAAGCTGATATCGGGAATATGTAGCCGGGAACGATGTAGTAAGCAAAGCTTGCGACGAAAACAATGGTGAAGAATTGGAGCCTCGTGGCTCCTCCTTTTGGCCTCCTTTCCTTTTCGCGCAAGGCCCTGTAAGTTGGTTGTATGATCAATTGTTAGAATCTCTACACCCAACTCAAAAAACACGTTGAAATAATATATAAGTCAAGTAATCATTGGGAAGAAGTCTTGGTACACATCAGGTTCTTGATTTGATCAGTAAAATGTACCTAAACAGAGAGACCTGGACCAGATTTGAAGGCCACCACATGTAATAACCCTGCCCATCCATACCCTAGCAACTGAAAATCAAGAGCCATTTAGAAACTAGTTAGATCAATTTGGTGAAAAGTATATACTAACCCTAGGAATGCATGTGTTAAATACGTGTTGGCACCTTTTAATGGTCTTACCCAACTCGGACCTGAATAGTTAGTACCTGGGTTGTCTGTACCAGCAATATTGCAGCGATA
>SOPF01023545.1:21454-44302 GCA_012979155.1 Hypericum perforatum
TGCATCCCCATATTCCGGCAAGATGCATTCTTTGTCTAAATTACTTTTTGGTAGTAAATTTGTCAAAATTACTATATATGCTGAATACGCATTAATCCATATTGGAATTTAATTGGATCAAATAGTAAAAATATATCCTAATCTCATTTTAAGATAATTCTTGTAGTGGATTTGGGAAGTTATCTGTATTTAACGCTAATCTCTCTATTAGGGGTGAGTAAAATGATCCGAATCCAAAATTCGAATCTGATATCCAAACTTTTTTTCGAATTCAGATTCGGATAATTTTACGTTCGAATTCGAATTCGGATTATCCAAAATTTTTATTTCAGATTCGGATTCGGATTCGGATACAAAAAATTAAATTCGGATTATCCAAATATCCGAAATATTAATTATATAATATATATTTTTTGGGCTGGGCTTAGAAATGAATTATTTTATACTTAAAAATAAGGGAAAATTACCCTCAGGCCCCTCGGGTTTGCGAAAATTCGTGTTTTAGCCTCCCTATTTTTTTTTTATTATCATTCAACCTTTGAATCTTGTCAAAAGTGTATAATTTAGCCCCTGTCGCCGGAATCCGGCGATTTCTCCGGCGAAATGGCACCTAAGATTACTAAAATACTCTTTTCCTTTAAAACGTAAAACAATAAATTAAAACACAATCGTAATTTGTATTGAGCTGAAATTGTTCATGAAGCATCCTAAAAATATACAAGATTTACGTAAAATATTTCAGAAATTTTTGAGGTACAAAAATATTTTTTTTATTTTCCAACGTGCCAAAAGTTTGTAAAATCATGTAAAATAGAAAATTTGTTTAATTGGGCTGAAACTTGTCTCATATGTCTTTAACATATTTAATGAATTTAGGAATCAAAAAGTCTGGATTCTCATGAGCCAATTTTGAAAACGTCTGCGGATACCAAAAATATAGAGTTTTAATTTATTTTTTTACTAAAGATGGAGTCTTTAGTAAAGATGCTAAAGGACACATAGAACAAGTTTCAGGTCCTAAATTCACTAAATATGCTTAAGAACACATAGGACAAGTTTCAGCCCAATTAGACAATTTTTCTATTTTATATGATTTTACAACATTTTGGCACGTTGGAAAATAAAAAATAAAACTTCTGTGTCTTTAAAATTTCTGAAATATTTTACGTAAATCATGTATATTTTTAGGATTCATCATGAAAAATTTCAGCTCAATACGAATTATTATTGTATTTCAATTTATTTTTTTACTTTTTAAAGGAAAATGGTATTTTAGTAATCTTAGGTGCCATTTCGCCGGAGAAATCGCCGGATTCCGGCCACAGGGGCTAAATTATACACTTTTGAAAAGATTCAAGGGTTGAATGATAATAAAAAAAAATAGGGGGACTAAAACACGAATTTTCGCAAACCCGAGGGGCGTGAGGGTAATTTTCCCTAAAAATAATATTTATATTATATATAATATAATATCCCATTATTCATAATGGGTTCAGGACCAGTACCTGAGTAGGTCCAACCCCTAGGCTGTGGTCATGCTGGGACAGCGTAGGATACTACTGCTTC
Source organism: Hypericum perforatum (assembly GCA_012979155.1). Classification (NCBI taxonomy): domain Eukaryota; kingdom Viridiplantae; phylum Streptophyta; class Magnoliopsida; order Malpighiales; family Hypericaceae; genus Hypericum; species Hypericum perforatum. The sequence continues at coordinate 23,021 of SOPF01023545.1, forward strand.
TAGTTCACCGTGCCTGTTGATAGAGAGCGTATCTGGGCTGCCGAGTCCTGGAAGCTTCAGACTGCCTAACTATTTTTCTAGCCATGGGTCCCGTGCTTCAAACCGGGCAGGCAGGAGAAGACCACCACTCAGAGATCAGGCTGGTGGGCTTGAGCTGCAAGCATATTTTTTTGGGGATTGTGTTCGGCCTGGCCAGAGGCATTGGGCGACCTATCCGACTAGACACTGATGCCCTTAACAGGGTGAATGGTATCTGCGTCCAGGTCCTAGTAGAGATTGAGGCTGACAAGCCAAGACCTACTTAGGTCCGCCTACTATTAGAGGATGGTGAGCTCACAGTGGAGGTTTAGAACGAGGACACCCTCCCCGTTTGCTCCTATTGTTAGGCACGGGGGCATTACCGCAATGCTTGCACGAGACGTCCCACTGCCAGAGGCAAGCAGCAGGTCACTGACACGACCCCTACGGAGGCACAGGACAGGACACAGGTCACTAGAGTTGCCCTTCAGGACCGCAGCTGGAGGCTTACTGGTCGGCATTTCACTGCCAGTCCGACCCATACAGCTTATTTTCCCCTACCTAACACAGGTACTATCTCTCCTCTCCAAACAGGGAATGCGTTTGAGGTGCTGGATGAGCTCGTAGAGCAGGCTGTGATTGATTAGGCACAGCCGACGAAGGCGGCATGTATTGATAGATCTACGTGCATGGAGCCCCCTGTTTTTGTTTTGCCTGATATCCCTGCTGTGGATGATGTGCCGAGCATTAAGCCTGGGCTTTCTAGGGACTATGAATGAATAGGTCATATAGAATTTTTGGCAGAAATTCAGACTACAGCTACAGCTTCTGATAGTCCTAGCCCACAGGCACAGTCCCCTTTACCGATCACACCAGCTAGGGATGGTGTGCAGATAGGAGAAGACATACTTAGTCTCAGGGTAGAGACCACCCCCATTGTTTGCCAGACAAACATTACGGATACTATGGACCTTCAGATACAGTCCCCTTTCTTGATTGTGCCTTCCAGAGAGGTTGTACAGGTGCGAGAGATTTTTGTTGATCTCAGGGAAGGGGCTACACCCATCTCTCGCTCGACCATCTCCCAGTTACTCGAGGAGGAGGACACCTTAGCGCCTAGATACCAGTTTGAGGCTATAGTTGGAGATCAGTTATAGGGGGTGGCTACTAATACGAGCCCACAGGAATCCACATCCTCGCAGCCATGACAGACTTATCACATGCGCCTCCGTGGTGCAAAGCCTACAGATCAGCCCCTGCAAGGCCCATGAATATCCTTTTCTAGAATATTCGAGGTATCGGGTCTATGCATGTTCGTACTCAGCTTCGAGAGTATTACATGCACCATAAGCCATCTTGGGTGGCTATCTCAGAGCCGATGGTTTCTTTCGACTCCACACATGAGAGATTTTGGATGCCTTTGGGTTTTCGACTGGTTGGCTCCACAGACAGAGGAGCGAGGGCTCCTAATCTCTGGATACTCATGTCACGACCCAAACTGAGGTCGGTGACCGGCGCTAGACTATGCAACATATCCACGACAATTATGCAGGCCTAGCAAGCCTCAAATCCATCTCACAACAATCAATTCTAGCGGAAGCGAATTTCAACATAAATCAACAAAATCTCTTATCAACATATAAAACCAAACCGAATTAATTTATAAACCAAAAATCACAACATCTCCAAAAAAGCCAACAAACAACATCTCAAAAGCTTTATAACTACGGAGTGTCTACATAGAAGGAGACGAAGACACGATCCGGAGACCTCAAAAGTAGCCCTCGAACAAAGAAATGGGGCAAGCACCAGAAACTCTAGACCCTCAAAATGATCTAAAACCTCTGAGAACCTGAAATGGATTTGTAAGGGGTAAGTGTTCGAAGGCACTTAGCAAGAGAATAGAACATAATATATTAGTTATAGTTGATATATGCATGCACCAAAACTCAACCATGCTCGACTTCACTCAAATCAAAATGCGTGATCATCAAATGCTATACTTAATACCAAACACATATAAACACACACACACACACACACACACACACACACAGAGAGACAGAGACAGAGAGCTATGAATAAGTTTCGTATTGCCACTTCCTCTGACTGCTAGGGATATCCAAATGGCCAAACAAATCTCCGATCACAATAACAAAAACTAGTATACAAATGTAAGCTGGCCAAAGCCTACAAATGTACACTAGTGATATCCCCAAAACTATGAGCTCATAGACTAACATCCCCGGTTAGTGCGGGAAAGCCTATTCATTTCTCTTGCAAAACACATATCTTATCAGAACAGATGACCCAACGGTCCAGAATTACATCCATCACACATGGACATGCCACACATATCAAATCAGCTCGAGGCTGTTCACAAACATCACATGCCTCACAACACAATTACCAATACGTCCAACCATATCATGGACTAAACCATATGCATGTGACGCACACAATTAAGCTCTGAAACAAACACATATCAAACAAAACCAAATTTATCATGTGCTATCCTCTTACTCGGATAAGATTCTCAAAAGTGTCAAATTCCAAATCCGATGCTCCTTCCACACGAAGTTCCTTCAACATCGGAAATCTGAACAATAATCCAAAATCACATAATGAGGTTAACCCTTGGTTTCCAAAACCAATTCACCTCATGCACTTCAAAACGACCAACTTAGACGCAATCACAAATTGTCCAACCAAAATCAAATAGGTCAACCCTGTTAAACACTTGGTCTATACCCATCATCCCACACATATATAATCTGTACACAAGTCCATTCATGCCCAAGAATTCACACAATATTCTGTTTTGCCAATCCGAGCACCAACGAAGAACATAACAAGTTCTATCGCAAACAATCATCGCAAATATGTCAAATACCCAAATCCAACCCAAACATCACTTAAACTCAACTCCCCTGCATATTCTCATTAACCCCAGACCCTTCAATTAACCTCATTTACACAAGGAATCAATTCACCAAACTTTTCTCATTCAACTCACTCAACCAAGAACTCAGCAACACTGTCCGAACTTCAACGGGGTGTACAGACCAAATCCTTCAACCAAATCACTCATAAAATACATTTCCAGAAACCTCATGAAGTGTATAACAATCGACTTCAGAAAATCAAATCCAAATTCGGAACCTAAATATGCTTACTAATCACGTTTTCCTCAACGACCTCAGCTAGGTGCTCATACAACAACATCAGATTCAAAACATGTTTTCGGTCGATTCTCTAAACCAAAATCCACAAAAATATATCACAAGAAAGCTACTGAAGTCCTCTAAAATCGGTCCAAATTTCTTCATCTAACTTGGTGTATAAGTCTACTTACAAGGCTGATCTTCTTCGTGTTGCTCTTTGACTACCCGAGAAACATGCTCTGTCTTTAAAATGATTTCCTATTGACTCCATGATCCAAAACACAAGTGGGATACACCGTTAAAAAGCTCTGGATGTGCTCTATATTCTGTTAAAATCTCAAGGTTTGATTCTAAGAGGAAGGTTACTTACCAAGTCGTAACTATTTGACCTGCCTACTTCTTCCTCTCTCCTCAACCCTCTCTTATTTTCTTCTATTTTCGTTTTGTGGCTGACCAACAGAGCTTCCAGCCACCTCCAATCCCTTTATAAGTCTGTAAGGTAAGTAGGTGAGTCAACTCCAGCTCCTTTTAACTGACCTAAGTAACTTTTAATCAAGGTAAGTTGATGATTGGTTAATGTAAAAGTGTGGTCCAATCACAGCTGAGCAACTTTGAGCTCATTTTTCACCAAATTCCTTTCATTTTTGAAAAAACTTATGTATAACCATGTTGTAGCTCTATGTGTCTAGTTTTCAAATTGTGTTCACTTGTGTCTTTTAGAGCAAAAATGAAGAAGTTATGGTTGTTTAAGTGAGCAAAGGTCAATCTGCCCGAGAAATGACCAACTACACTTGCGCAACTCTGAAATTCATTGCGACAACTTTATCGAACTTGAACCAACATGCTAAGTGAATCCAAGAACACTTAAACACACTTCCGAAACTCATCTCCCAAGTACGTAGCACAATGCACAATCGACCAACCACTCGTGAGGTTATCACAACTCACCAGCCAACCAGCATCTCACCCTATTGATATCATACTTCGTACCTCACAGGTGGTGGTTTTCCGAACCTCTTATCTTCAGCACAGTATTTTGCTGAGTTTTGTATATGCCCACGTTCAGTATTACAGGTGCAGGAAACTATGGGACGATCTACTCACCCTGCCTCTAAGACCGTTGATGTTGATTAGGGACTTCAACGCTGTCTTGGGGGCCCATAAGTGCAGGAGTCGGACCTTGCTGGTAGCCCGATCATGTATTGACTTCCAGACTTATATCAACACTGCGGACCTGATGGATATCCCGCTGAAAAGAGCTCGATACATGTTCTCCAATGGGAGCACGCAGAGATATATAGAGTCTAGACTAGATCGTGCCCTAGCCTTGCCAGACTTTATAGATATCTAGGACTCTATCCAGTGTCGTGCACTCATCCGAAATACTTCGAACCACAGGCCTATTTCTCTGGAGCTCAGGGGGAGCAGTCTTTTTAGAGGCCCGAAGCCCTTCCATTTCCAGGCAATATGGTCCTCTCATACGGACTTCACTGCTTTGGTGAAATAGACTTGGCCGACTCAGACTACAGGTGAGATAGCTATGGCCTCCTTGACAGGTAAGCTACATCGATTGAAGCGGACATTGGTTATCGGATGTCAGGCAGAATCTCATTTCGGCTAAGACCAGGATCGAGGAGGTACAATGCCGTATTGAGATTGAGGGGACACAGGATGATCTGATTATTGAGGAGGCAGAGGCACTCAGAGTGTATAATATGGAACTAGAGCAGTAGTGTTCCTTCCTAAGACAGAGATCCAGAGATAGCTGGCTGCATGACGGGGACATGAACTCTACTTTTTTCTATTGCAGTGTATAGATACGCAAGTGCAGACTGGGTATCTCATCTTTGATGATTGACGACCAGCTCTCAGAGGACCCTGATCGGATCTGTGAGCACATCATCTTATATGATCAGAGGATGTTTACTGACTCGGACGCTCTACTGGACCTAACTACTTTGGGCCTATTGGAGTCACTTCTAGCTGGCCGAGCTAGGGATGATCAGAACGCAAAGCTGATACATACCCCTACTCAGGAGGAGGTACGTTATACAGTTTTCGACATGTGTCCTGATAGTGCCCCAGATCCGGATGGATTTGGGGGACATTTCTTTCAGACTTCCTGGGATGTAGTAGGCCAGGATGTTGTTTTGGTAGTGCAGGAGTTCTTTAGTTCACGTTGTCTTCTTACTGGGCTTAATGCCAACTTTGTGGTATTGATACCAAAGACTCCGGAGGCTTAGAGGATCGAGGATTACATGTCCATTGTATTGGGAAACTTCGTCTATAAGATTGTAACAAAGATTTTGGCTACCAGATTCGATCTGATCCTTGACTCTCTACTTTTCTTCTACCAGTTTGGTTTCATTCTGGGTCGTAGGATACACAACTGCATGGCACTGGCTTCGGAGGGTATCAACTGTCTTAGTAGACAATAGAATGGTGGTAATTTGGCCATCAAGTTGGACATCCAGAAGGCTTTTGACACCCTCCGATGAGAGTTCTTATCGGTAGTGCTTTGAGCTTAGGGATTTGACGTGGCTTTTACTGACATGGTGATTAGTATACTACATTCTGCCCGGCTCTCCATATTGGTCGACGAGGTCCCTACAGGTTACTTCAGCTGTACTCAGGGGGTACGGCAAGGGGACCCATTATCCTCGCTACTATTTGTGGCGGCTGAGGAGATCTTTAGTAGACTTCTCCAGCAGGCAGAGACACGAGGGGCTTTTATAGGTTTTCACTCTGCGAGAGGCAACATGTTTCCATCACACCTGTTATATGCTAACGATGTGATCATTTTTGGCCAGGCCTCCAAGGCTAACTATTGCACTCTACTTCGACTTTTACAAGACTATGTGGCTGTCTCAGGTCAGTTCTACAACTCGGAGAAGTCACGAGTCTACTTTACAGAGTCTATGTCACCCCATCAGCATAAAGGACTCCTAGATATTCTCGGGATCTCGGCAGGTCAGATACCATTCTCTTACCTTAGCATTCCTCTCTTTTGCGGCCCTCCCTGCCGTTCTCACTTGCAGGTCACTGCTGATACCATTATTAGCAAGTTTGAATGGTAGAAGGGTTCCTTGCTTTCCCTCACAAGAAAAGCTTGTCTAGTGCAGTCAGTTATCCTTAGCTCACTGACGCACTCCATGATGATATACCAGTGGCTAGCTTCGCTCATAGATCAAGTGGACTCGTGTATGTGGAACTTCATATGGATTAGCGACATCCATAGATGGGCCTCCTATACGGTGTCTTGGGACAGAGTCTATATTCCAAAAGAGGAAGGCGGCCTCGGAATCAGATCGATCAGACAGGTGAATCTGGCATTCCTAAATTGCCTCACCTGGACTATTTTACATGGCTCAGCATAGTATATGGATTGCATCCGAGCCGCTTGATCGACAGGACTGACATGATGACCTGAAGATACGTTCGCTCTTCTATCCTGAGGGGAGTGAGAAACTGCTTATCGAATATTGTTAGGTCTTTATATGTACTAGTAGGAGAGGACTCGACAGCCAATTTCTGATTAGATAACTGGCTGGGTTATATCATAGCTGAGAGGGTGGGACTCCCGGAGCATCTTTATTCACTGTGCACCTTTACGGTTAAAGATTGTTGGCAGGATGGTTGTTGGGTTTTTCATAGACGATTTTGTGCAGCTTTTCTGGATATTATCTAGGATATCAGACACTATCAGTTAGGTCCCCCCGGTAGTGATAGGACTGTATGGGCCCATTCTAAAGATGGCATTCTGACTTCTAGATCTGCCTATGAGCATCTCCGACCCAGCCACCTCCCGGTTCGTTGGGGATCTTGGATCTGGGATGCAACCATACCCCCTAAGCAATCTGCTTTCTTATGGCATGCTATTCTCGATGCACTCCCTACTATCGATGCCATGCTCCACAGGGGATTTATCAGCCCGAGCATTTGCTATATGTGTCTGGCCGATACGAAGTCCCTCGATCATTTGTTGACTAGATGCCCGATTGCTGCTGCTCTTTGGCATACATTTTCGGTATTTTTGGAGTCGCATGGAGGCCTTTCTTGAGCCTCACCGAGCTGATCTCAGAGGGGATACGATGGCGGTTCAGCCTACAGGTGGAAAGACTATGGAAGGTGGCTATTGTTTCTACTGGCTGGCTTTTGTAGATGGAGTGCAACGTGCATACTTTCAGTGAATAGAGACAGAGCTTAGACACCCTGATTGTTCTGCTCCGCAGGTTGATCACTGAGACGGTGCTCTTTGACACAGGGCAATGCTTTTCGTCGAACCGTGAGCAGTCACTATCACGAGACCTTCATTTTGCACTGAGGCCAGATCAGGCTCCTCGTATCGTTGAGGTCACTTGGCGATGCCCCCCTCCGGGCTGGCTCAAGTGCAATACGGACGGTAGCTCTTTGGGGACCTCAGGACAAGGCTGATCTGTTGGAGTATTTTGCACTAGCAGAAGATTTGTTATGGGCTGTTTTAGTCAGAGCATCTTCTGCTGTTTTGCTTTCGAGGCTGAGCTCCTTGCGGCCATCCTAGCTATTGAGGCAGCACATGAACGGGGATGGCACAGATTGTGGATCGAGACTGACTCCATATATGTCCTCTCCAAATTTCAGACCCCACAGGCGGCAGTCCCTTAGAGATGGCACTCCCGCTGGCTCCGTATGACACAGATCAGAGCACAGATGTTGATTCGTGTTACACATCTTCCGGGAAGGGAACTCTATTGCGGATGCCCTGACACACCTCACAGAGGAGGGATGGTGGCCGAACCTCCCCTCATCGCTTACAGGGTTGGTAGGCCGCGACATGTCACGACAGCCCTACCACAAGTTTGTCCCTTGATGATCTTATTTTTCAGCTGAGACCTACTGTGGATGATGTGCCGGGCACTGAACCTTGGTTTCTATGGGCCCTGTACGAATGGGTCATGCCGATTTTTCGGCAAGAAAGTTTGTAGGTCCTGACTATCAGGCTTGTTGGCTAACATGGACCTTGGCTAGCTTTTTGCCCTCGCTTGACTACCAGGCTTGTTGGCTAGCTAGCGAGTGGTTTCTGCCCCACCTGACTACCAGGACTGTTGGTCAGCAGATGCTATGTGGGTTTTCTGTGTTTGTTTGTATACGCTTTTCATTTTATTTGATGGCAGTTCTTGATTAAAAAAAATGATTAAGGAGTACTGGGTCATTTGAAAAAGAATTTGAGTTTTGAAATTGGAGTCGGAGGGTGTCACATGTGGAGGGCGTCGGGAAGTCCGTGGTTCCAAATAGAATGAGCGAGCGTTAGGTGGCTATTGGATGAAGTTTCAATGGTCCTCATGAACTCGACGGGCTCCGACCTCGCCCTTACAAGTTCATGCCTCTTTATTTAAACTTATTTGGAAGTGATCTTTTCTGATGGCCACCACCATTTGAATATTCCAGAAATGTATTCGGCATTGAAGAGACTACAATGGCTATTGCAAACCTCTATAAATAAGGGTGAATGATCTTCATTTTCTAACTAAGAAAAGATAACAAAAATCATTCTTCTCTCACTCGTCAAAATATCATCATACATTTACGTTAATGTATTCTTTGTTTGGTCAAAATGATACAACTATGAACCTCAATTATGCTGGGAGCATTTCTTAATTTCCTAACAACAATAATTTATTTGACCCTATATATATATATATTCAGAAAATAGAATTATTTGTCCGAAAAAATATTTATGAGATATTTGAAGTCATTGATGTACCAACTCTAGTTACATCCTCCATACCATAAAATTTCCAACATACAACTCTAATATTTTATAGTTATCTTTTGGTTAACGTAGATGGGTAATGGCAAGAACATGGATGGAAAATGCTCATTTGGTGATGATTCCCAAGTGGATTCTACTTCTACGGGCGATGGTCATTCTTGTCGCTCTGCTTTGTGCCGATGGTTTCATCAATGCCGTCAACCAAATTTACGATGTTGAAATCGACAAGTATGTTTTTTATGTATTTATCAAACAACACACAGTATATGTATATTAAAATTGATGGTACTTTTGTGATAAATTTGCAGAATAAATAAACCGCATTATCCGTTAGCATCGGGAGAGTTGTCTCTTCAATATGCGTGGATATTGGTTATGTGTTTTTCAATAATTGGCGTCGGAGTTCCCCTACTTCTGAAATCGGGTATCCTCCTGGGCTGGATTCTGTGGATATTCATGCAAGGCATATTATATTCTGTTCCTCCATTTTCAACCAAGCGGCCTACTCTTGGTGCAGTATTCACTTGTGGTTCGGTAAGTTCCACTTCCATTCACACACAAAAAAATAGTATTACACAAATATATATTTTAATAACTGAAAATTTCCTAACTAAATAGTCAATTCCAGTTGCGAGGGTATACATTCACTATATGTTTGTCAGTTGCAACAAGAACAGTTCTTGGGCTTCCATTTCACTTGAGGTAATCTCTTGACCACTCGTCTTTTTATACTTTAATATTATTAATTAATGAAATCATTACGTTCACTACTATATTGTTTGATCCGAATATGAAAAATTTACTAACTGTTGAACACAGTAAGCCGGAGATATTTATGGCAGCATTCACCACATTTTTTGCACTTGTGTGTGGTGCACTAAAAGATATCGAAGACATCGAAGGAGACAAAAAGTAAGTTTCCATTTAATTCAATTCTGCTAGTTAGTTTATACATTAGTTGAGTTGGCTAATTTCAACCTTAAATGGTCAAAATATTACAGAGGTAACGTACCAACTTTGGTTTCAATTTATGGGGCCAAAAAGGTTGCATTCTTTGGTTTTGGAACCATACTACTCTCTTACTTGGGTGCTATTGCAACGGCTATTCTCATGTCTCAGGTAATTTTTATCATTTTGTTTGATCAAATATATTTCTTTAGCTTCTATATGGTGTTAAATATATTTTATGTCTACTTAAAGCTTAATATTTAATTTTTTCAAACAGGTTTTTAGACGTAATGTTATGATACCCGCACATATAATTCTGGCCTCATACTTCATCATCCAGGCTCGGAAATGGGATAAAGAAAATTACTCCAAGGTATTGCCCTCCAAAATTTCAATTAATTTATCACAAAAATTATCGTTTAAGAACATTAATCTTTAAGAATTATTGACTGAATAAAAAAAAGATGGTATTACTAATTCCAGAACTATTTTGAACAGGAAGCAAGCTAATCCGTCTACAAGTCTATGTGGATGCTCTTCGATATCGAGTACATTATTTTTCCTTTTATATAGAGAGAAAGGCTCGTCAAAAGAGTTTATGTAACCTAAATTCGACAAGTTTTCTTTTCATGTGGGAAACATTTATCAATTTCTATTTATACTCGCATGCTAAATAATAAACATTTATGTATAATATAATATGGACCGGATCTGGATTCATGTCACGAGTAAACTCATCAACATCTAGACATTTATTTTAATAATAGATTTGGATCCAACATTGTGTTAAATCAGTCGAATATCAATAGTTTAATATCCGATGAGTTTGAACTCTATGGACTATTACTCGACCTTATTCTGATCAAAATTAATCTGATGGATCTCCTTTTAATCACCGGATTAGGCACTGGGCATTACCGGAAGGCCTATTAGAATTTCAGAATAAGGCAAAAAGAAGTTGGAATGGGCTGCATTAAGAGCAGGCACAAACTCCAGGATTGCTTGTGCATTGTTACATATCATATGCATGGAGAATAAATCCCACTTCCATCCCGGAAACCACCGCCACCTCCCCGGCGCCATCATTTCCATCTTCATTCAATATTCTAATTAGCCTGGGAATTAAATAATACAAACATGAGAATTAACAGCACCCTGAAGATTCAGTCCAGCCACAACATCGACAAGTAGCAACAATAGTAGAACAGGACAATCACAATGTGTCAAAAAAAAAATATTGTAGCCCAATGATCGTACTAAATAATTAGGAAGTTTTAGGTTCTAACAACTGAAGTGTAATTTACCTTTAAAATAAGGACAAACACAAAATTCCCCAAATCGAATCAGCGAAACTTGACAGTCATACACAGTCTCATTCCAATGGGTCCGACGGCGACCAATTATCACTTTTATAGCGCAGTTGAGCATGGGAAATAGAATACCAAACGAAAATTTAATCCCACCCATCGGGCCGGCCATGTCCACTACATTGAACTCATTCCGTAGCTTAAGCCGAATCACATACTCGCTCCTTCCACCCAAAAATATAAGGCGCCATATTTGACAAACTGATGAGAGAGAGGAAAACCCGAGTACAAACAGAATTGACATCAGTTGGTGTTCCGCTTTCTCAACACTCTTTTTTCCTGACCTATGGGTTGGATTCGTCAAATGGAAACTTTTCAAGAAGGTTTGGTACATCTTGTTGGAATCAATATGTTGGTGTGTATGGAAGGAGAGAGAAAGGGTCATTTTTGAAGGAGTTGGTTTTAGTCCAACAAGGCTGAAGCTGCTCATCTCTGGACGTTTATCGGAATAGTTTTTTTGGTCGGATCTTTCTAACAAAATGAGTCTACAGAATATTGTGTTATATCTTAATTTCATGGTGTAACTAGTAAATTTTTTCTAGGCCCACATTCAAGAGTGCTTACTATGCAATTTGGAACTATATACATATCGGTTTTGATGAAATAAAATTTACCTTAAAAAAAGATTACAGTGCAAATTCTCCTAGGCTATTATGATAATTATAAATTACAACTTACTTATGAAAAACAAATACATAGGAGAAGTCATTGCATAAAAAAAAAGTATGTTATAATTACAACATATACATAAATTATAAATCAGTTTGTTATTTTGTAATAAGAGAATAGAATACAGCTCCAGACTAGGCAATACTCGGAATTCAAGAAAACAATAAAATTCAATATGCCGGCTGGTCTATAGAAATCAAATATACAAGAAAAGGAAAGACTATTGGAATTCGCATAATGTATTCTATAATACAAATCGCTCAAATTATGTGAGAAATTGTATCGGTCGGTTGGTTGGTTGGGGAGAAGGAGGAGGAAATTCTGGTAAATCCAGAAGAAGATGTATGTGGGAGCCCTCCATCATCATAATAACTGATGCTGATCAACAGGTTACAGGTGGATGGCTTAAATAGCTTCTCAAATACGTGCCCAGGCTTTTCTTGTTTGACTCGGCAGCGAATTTTAAGTGTTCCCGTGACCAGATGTCGACTTTTTTGTATGGGTAAATTAATTTTCTTTGATAAAAGTGAGAGTACTGTAACAATACTGATGCCAAAAAGTTTTAACTGGCATGCAAATGAGAATTGTATTCTTGTGTCCATCTTCTAACATAAGCAAATGTCACCCATGAAAATGAAAATGGTTAAAAATTCCATAGTGCAATTACACTTAATTAAAAAATGGATTAATATGATTAGTTAATTTTCAAAAAACAGATGATCTTGAAAGGAAAAAAAAACACTAGTCTTAATTATACTACGTATCATGTCAGATCGTGTACAATAATTTTCTCGTTCCGTACTCATTAATGATCATGTAAAAACAACTTCATTTTCCGTATATTGTGACTTGTTGGAAGCACCTCTACAAAATTTTGCCAAGGACATCACCTGCCTCATGGTCCTAACTATTATCCTTTTTGAGAAACCTCTTCACCGGAATATATAAAATTAAATGGGAAATTACTTTCAGGTCCTTGACTTATGCCCGTTTTTGTAATAGGGTCCCTGGATTATTTGAATTAGATATAAGATCCCTATTTTGTAATAAAATATTGTTATTAGGTCCCTGGTTGACATCATCAATTTTTTTTTTTTATCATAGAATTAATCAAAATATCCTTAAACCAAAAATAAAAAAATACCCTTCTTCAACCTCAAGCCAAACAAAATATCTAGATCATCATCTTCATTCATTCAATCAGATTGTCAACACTCTCACTTCAAAACCCTAGCCAAAGAACCATGACCGACGACAGCGAAGAAGATGCAAATCTTTGTGAAAACTCTAACGGGGAAGAACATGTTCCAAGCGATGGTGATTAAATTCAAACATGTTCCAAGCGATGGTGATTAAATTCAAATATCATCATCCTCAACCTCTCTCTACTGGAACAGTGTCTCCTTCACTCCAGCTCCATTCTTGTCTGAAAAAAAAACCAAAAGTCCACCTCCCATCGCTCAAAAGCCAAAAACCTAAAAACCCAAATAAATAAAATACTACACACGAGAAAAAAGAAAGAAGCCCCAACATATATACCACCGTCGAAGCTGACTGGGGTGTTTGTGGGAGGGGAATGGGCGGGGTGACGTAATCGATCGCGTCGAAGTTCGCGTTCACTACCGTTGTACACGGTGGTGGCAGATCCACCGTGGAAGCACAACATCCCGGAGCTTTCGAGGAGGGATGGTGTGACGGCTTCCATCTCCTTGTCTCCACCCCGCCACTGACCACGCTCCCCCCGGTCCCCCTACTCTCGTCCCTGCTGGACAAAACCACCATGTGGTTCGGCTTCCCCCCGATCTCTACCGTTATCTCCGGGACCAGCGGTGGGGATAGTTGTTGACGACCGCTTGGATCTCCTAGGCAACCACCTTACCGGTGTCGCTGCTATCGTACGAGCTCCGGTCTTTGATGCTTCTCGCGAGCAATAGTCCCACGAAACCGGACCCAATGATTTCCTTGCCACCTGATCTGGGGGAGCCTTGTTGCCAAACAACAGGAGAAGGACAAGCTGGTTGGGGAGGTGGTGAGATACGGGCTTGAACCGTCGATTCTTCCGATGAGTGAAGTTTTGATTTTTCAGTTTTTGGATTTGCCTAAAGTTTATGTTTTTCTCTCTTTGGTTTCTCTGTGTAATTGGTAGGGTGATTGAATGGATCTTTTAAATTTTTGGGAATTTTTTGTGATTTATTTATGTTCATGGAGTGAATTTTCATAATAATTAATGTTTTATTGTTTTATTTTTTTCTTTGAATAGTTAATGTTCATCATGTTGTTCTAAGGTTGAAGAAAATGGTTTTTTTTTTAATTTTTAAGGATATTTTGGTCAATTTATTTAAAAAAAAAAGTTGCTCACATCATCCTCAGTCATATTAGGGACCCCAGACCAATATTAATTCAAAAAGTAAGGACCTTACATCTAATTTAAATTATCTAGGACCCTACTACGAAAACATCCATAAGTCAAGGACTTGAAGGTAATTTACACAAAATTAAATTAAAAATTATTTAGTGAAAAATGCATCAAACCAAAAGAAATTCAAAATTTTATTTTCTTTATTCAACCGTTATATATGTTTCAATTTCGTTCTAGTATTTCATTCATCAACAATATGAAATTAGTTCAATTTCAGTAATTTTGTTTACCAATAATATTTATTGTTCTGAGCGTTGGAATTTTGAAAGAGAAATTATACAGCAATTTTACGTCGCCAGAGTTGAAACCTTACTTTACCTCAAATCATTTCACGTCATTTTGAGGTGGCGTAAATACTCGTTGCTGTTTGTTGCTAAACCTTGCAATTACACCAATGTAAATGTGGAAGTACGAGTCCGATTTTAAGTTTGTGTTGGGAAACTTCGAATTCTAATACTATCAAGAACTCGGAAATTTAGGCTAAATGATGTGTGTCTAAAACACGCATTAAACGCATAGGATTTTGAGTATGTTTTTATACTTTGGTCGTTTGTTTTATATTATTTTAGTTATCTTTTGAGTTTTAGGTGACTAATGGACTCCTTGTGCTAATTTAGAGGAAAAGGGGCAATTTTGGTAAGGAATTATACATGAAGAAGGAGTCTAGAAAGACAGCTGCCTTGGAGGGATATTTTCGTCAGTTTGGAAGCAGAATTTGGAGATATCTATTAGACAGACAATTGAAGATCTTTCTTTCCTCTTTCCGTCGATATAAAGCACGCACAAATCGGAGTCCGAAAGAGAAAGTTATGGTCAAAATATGAAAGACTGATCTCGCAGATTTTATTTGGCGGAAATTCGGAGACAATATTGAAAATTCACTTTCCTGAAAAGTTAGGACTCTTTATGACGACCCTTTTAGGTTTTTAAGTTTAGGAGGGTTATATAACCCTAGGAGCTTTATTTTAGATCTCTCTCCCTCTTCTCTCCCCCATTCATCGCATTTTCATTCGGTAGATTAGGTTTTATTATGAGGAACTAATCCTCTTGGTAGATTTGAGGAGGAACCCATGGTTGTGAGGATCTTGTTTATTTAATCTTATTTGTCTTAGTATTTGCTTATTGCTTGTTCTTAATATTGTTCTTGAATAATTTGCGGTCGTGAATTTATTTTAGGACTCACATGCCATCGATTTCTGATTAGCGGTTGCAGTTAGGAATTGAACTAGGAGCAAGGTTAATTTTGTGAGGAACGGTTGTTACCAAACTAATTGACTAGGAATAAGTAAGGCTAGTTTGTACATACCAAGGTTTTGAGTATAATCGCTAGGAGTAGGAACATCTGTTCTTAATGCTATTGTCTTATAGTTGCCCTGGCGTATGAGATGATAAACAACTAGTTATGCGGTCGCTGGCTAGTTGATTATAGGATGTTAGTGGTCTCTTTGCGGTTGCGGGAGATTTACCCCTATTTGCTAGATGAATTAGATATCTTTAGTGATCCAGTGATCGACCATATGGTATTCCGACTTTGAATCTACCATTTGTTTCTTATTGTTTTTTTGCATTCATATTTATTTTCCTTTTCTTAGTTTAGTTTTCTTTCGATCATTCATAAATCTCCCCCTTTTTACTTTCTTGTTTTAATAGTTAGGTAAATTGAATATTCGTTCCTCCTTGGATTTGACTCGGTATTTCCACTTACTTGCTATAAACTAGTGAGCCGTGAATATCGGTTTATTTTGAGGGGCTTCGATACGCTCGTCAAAATTTGGCGCCATTGCCGGGGAGGATTACGTCTTATTTGATTGATCTAACTTATGTTCAATAGAGCTTCATTTGCAGGTACACCAACCTCTACGCTTGAGCCAGACTATGATGGATGGATCGACTATCCTATGGTGAATTATGGAGATCAGTTCCAACGTAACCATGATCCTTATGCCAATTTCTATGAACCACCTCAACAACAGTCATCCAATTCCTATCAGTCATTGGAAGATCTTATTAAGAATTTGGCCATCAGCACAAACCAGTGCATTCTAAAGACAAACCAGTGTATTCTAGAGACAAATTAGTGCATTCAAGGTCAATGGAATCCTGACCCTCTTGTCGACACATATAACATGGATCTTGACACCATTATTGAAGGAGAGAAAAGCCATCTAGCTACCTACAGTTCACCTTCACAAGATTCTCACCTTCTAGATGGGGCATCTCATTATGCCTATTCTTATCAACAGTATCCACAACAAGCATGCCACCAATTGTCGTTCGAGGAAGTTATACTCGAAAAAATTGAAGATATTCGACAAACCTTTCGAGAGATGAAGGCAAGCCACCAAAACTTGGAGACTCAAGAGTTTGAGGTTGCTCCTACGATGCAAAGAAGATGGTGGGAAGGGCCAACACATAAACGATGGTGGCAAAGGTCGACAGACTTAAATTTGAATATGGATGAAGAAGAGGAGATGGTTAATCTTGAACAAGAAGAAGTACATATGGAAATTCAATGTGAAGAGGAAGTAGAAGAACTTGAAGAAGAAGAAGAAGAAGAAGAAAATGAACGTGAAGTGATGATCGTGCCGCAGCTCATCGAAGAACCACTAGAAATCATGCTACCTTCGGCAACACCAACAAAATCACAAGAAGTGGAATTTGAAGATAAAGTTGGTGAACCCTATATAGATAGCATGTTCTCATATCAATTTGAGTACGTGTACGTACTGGATATGGTTAAAGAGGATGACAAGGCACCAAGAGTGAACATGAAGAGGAAGATTGCATAACCCTCCCGAGTTAAAATGAAGATTCGGGACCAAAACCACATATTTAATCCCGGTTGAAAGAGATCATAGAGGCATCTAGCTAACGACGTTAAATTAGCGCTTATTGGGAGGCAACCCAATATTTTTTTTTTCCTTTTTCTTTTCTAGATTTTTTTTATTTCAGAATAATATTTCTTAATTGGGTCTAATAAATTGTCTTAATTTTTCAGAAAAATAAATGGATGAAGTAATAAACAAGCAAGGAACGCAGTCGAAGATGGAGCCAAGGCAATTAAATATTGTCCCTATGCGTTGCGATGAAGCCTGCTCGTGACTAAGTTGACAGGCTTTTAACTAACTCCCATTATTTAATCGCAGCGTGAAGGACTACCACATCCCGAAGTAGACAGCAGTTTAATCACACATTCACCCAATTATTTAATCCCCCCTCGCG
Organism: Hypericum perforatum; assembly: GCA_012979155.1. Classification (NCBI taxonomy): domain Eukaryota; kingdom Viridiplantae; phylum Streptophyta; class Magnoliopsida; order Malpighiales; family Hypericaceae; genus Hypericum; species Hypericum perforatum. The sequence goes on from SOPF01023545.1 coordinate 40,580, forward strand.
GCGGCAACCAACCTTCACAACAAATTGCTTTCCCTTGTGGCGTCTACTTAATCTAATTCGTCCATTATTATTCTGTTTTGCCTAATTTAATTCATCAATTTTTTTTACAGAACCAATAAATTTTCACAAAAAATGGACAAAGCCGCACCATAGTCTAACGCCATGAGCAAATTTAGAAGTCGCAAAAGCCGAGCCGAGCCGAGCCGAACTACACAAATCAAACATGACTCTGATTTTCACGGCTGATGAACAACATTTCACTCTCCTCCAATTCATGACACGTACAAGACTAATTCCGAGCCATCGCCACCTTTAGCAAATGCAACACACTCGAGGGAGTCCATCGACCCTAAACTCATTTGCTTCGTTTATTTTATTTTATTTATTTTGTGTTTCATTTTCTTGTGTGTCTCATCTGTCCACTGTGTTTTATTTTATTTTTTTTCTTTCTTTATTTTTTAGGTCACCCTATAACATGAGGACATGTTGTTCTCTAAGTGTGGGGATGTTTAGGTGATTTTTAATTTATTTTGTGTGTCGAGGCAATCACATGCATGAACTTGCAACCTTGGATTTTTGAGCCTTTAGCGACTTAAGATCCTTAGGAAAGCTCGTGTCAGGATAAAATTAGCAAGGATATGATAAAGCCCATACTGAGAATTAGTTCTTGCTTTTAAAAAATCTCATAATTGGACTAAGCGACCACTAGTGTACAAGACTGATAGAACACTTGAGAGAATTCGGGTGGCACGGCTGTAGTAACCAACACCCGCCTATATTATGAAAATGTTTTAACTGATATGTGTGAGGACTAACCGAGTGAAAAACAAAAAAAAAACTTGCTGCCCTTCTATGTTCTTGAAAGAGAAAAAAAATGTTCTTAAGGGATGTGAAAGAAAAGAAAGAAAATTGAAATGTGGAATGTGGAAAGCAAGGTGAAATGAGAAAGAATGCTGGCGGGAGGGCAGTAGTCAGGTAAACAAGTGGAGGTAGAGTAGTCTCCGGCCTGACTAGGATGGAGCTTGAGGACAGTTATAGGTGTAACTGGAGCAATGAAAAGTTGTAAAATCTGGCCTATTGACATCCAAGAGTGAAGTCCCAAGTGCCATGCAAGTTGAGTGCTAACCATGCTGACCTAAAATATTTTGAGATGAGGCCAAGCTAAACAGTACTATAAGTGCCTTAATATCCAGTCATGCCTTGTGCTTATTGATGTTGAGTCTCTAGTGGTCTTCACCGCTTTTGAATGATTAAAATTATGGGGAACTAGTTTGATTTGTGGGCTATACTTGAATTGCGAAATTAACTTGGCATTGGAATTCCTAGGGATAGTCTATTGTTAATAGTTCATTGATTCATTATGGTTAAAATGTAAGTGCTTGAGTTGCCAATATTTGCTTCATGTGTTGTGTGTTTTCTTTTATTTTCTTTTGAGTCTTTGTCTTTTGATTTTATGTCTTAGTTTGAGTCTTGCTTGGGGACAAGCAATGTTTAAGTGTGGGGATGTTTGATGTGTGTCTAAAACACGCATTAAACGCATAGGATTTTGAGTATGTTTTTATACTTCGGTCGTTTGTTTTATATTATTTTAGTTATCTTTTGAGTTTTAGGTGACTAATGGACTCCTTGTGCTAATTTAGAGGAAAAGGGGCAATTTTGGTAAGGAATTATACATGAAGAAGGAGTCTAGAAAGACAGCTGCCTTGGAGGGATATTTTCGTCAGCTTGGAAGCCGAATTTGGAGATATCTATTAGACAGATAATTGAAGATCTTTCTTTCCTCTTTCCGTCGATATAAAGCATGCACAAATCGGAGTCCGAAAGAGAAAGTTATGGTCAAAATATGAAAGACTGATCTGGCAGATTTTATTTGGCGGAAATTCGGAGACAATATTGGAAATTCACTTTCCTGAAAAGTTAGGACTCTTTAGGACGACCCTTTTAGGTTTTTAAGTTTAGGAGGGTTATATAACCCTAGGAGCTTTATTTTAGACCTCTCTCCCTCTTCTCTCCCCCATTCATCGCATTTTCATTCGGTAGATTAGGTTTTATTATGAGGAACTAATCCTCTTGGTAGATTTGAGGAGGAATCCATGGTTGTGAGGATCTTGTTTATTTAATCTTATTCGTCTTAGTATTTGTTTATTGCTTGTTCTTAATATTGTTCTTGAATGATTTGCGGTCGTGAATTTATTCTAGGACTCACATACCATCGATTTCTGATTAGCGGTTGCAGTTAGGAATTGAACTAAGAGCAAGGTTAATTTTGTGAGGAACGGTTGTTACCAAACTAATTGACTAGAAATAAGTAAGGCTAGTTTGTACATACCAAGGTTTTGAGTATAATCGCTAGGAGTAGGAACATCTGTTCTTAATGCTATTGTCTTATAGTTGCCCTGGCGTATGAGATGATAAACAACTAGTTATGCGGTCGCTGGCTAGTTGATTATAGGATGTTAGTGGTCTCTTTGCGGTTGCGGGAGATTTACCCCTATTTGCTAGATGAATTAGATATCTTTAGTGATCCAGTGATCGACCATGTGGTATTCCGACTTTGAATCTACCATTTGTTTCTTATTGTTTTTTTGCATTCATATTTATTTTCCTTTTCATAGTTTAGTTTTCTTTCAATCATTCATAAATCTCCCCCCTTTTACTTTCTTGTTTTAATAGTTAGGTAAATTGAATATTCGTTCCTCCTTAGATCTGACTCGGTATTTCCACTTACTTGCTATAAACTAGTGAGCCGTGAATATCGGTTTATTTTGAGGGGCTTCGACACGCTCGTCACTAAACCACCTAAATTTTCTTGGAAAAAAAAAACCTTGCTCTTGGTGTTCTTTGATGTTGATGCGCAGTTGTAGACAAAATGAACTTTTATAAGCCAATTTCCAACACTAATGACATTACAATCCTCATTACTCAGTTTGTCCCAAAACAATTTCATCTGTCTCGAACTTTGTCTTGTTATACCAGCTTTCGGAAGGAAGTATATTGAGACAGGTCAACGAAAGGACCAACTCACAAATTTCCAATTTAGGAACAAACAAGTCTCAGGGCACATATCGTTACGATCAATTTGCAAATTTTGCAAATAGTACAGACCGGACTCACTCCATAACAAAAACATCATGCTACATAGACAACGTCAACAACCGGTGGCAAAATCAGAAAATTCGGGAATTAACATCAATTTCTATAATGTTATAATGTTTAAGATTGAATTTTAATTAATAATTTAATTAATTTTTTAATAGGTTCAATTTTTAATTTTAGTAAAAAAATATTGAAAATATATATAGTTATTAAATAAATAAAAAATTAAGTGGGATCAAAATTTGGGTAAAAAATATAATATAATCTTGCAAATATATATAGCCAAGCAAAATTCGCACCGTAACCTCTTTTATGATTAATCTTTATAAAATAGTTTTTTTCTTCGATCTCAATAAATATCTTTTTAACATGATTTTATTGTGCTTGGGTGTCACGACCCAAATCCGGGCCGTCGACATGGCGCTGGGTCACGCTCTCCAAACCGAAGAGCCGCAACCCAGCCAGCCTCGTACGAACACACATATCGAATCGCGGAAGCGTAACTCATATGCGGAAGCGTATTTCAAAATACTAAAATTCATACATAAGGTCCTACGATACAAATATTCCCATACATAATACTTACAAATATTCTTACATAATTCTAAAGTTCAACTTATGTATAAC
>SOPF01023546.1:0-19129 GCA_012979155.1 Hypericum perforatum
CCGTAATAACCAGGAAACCAAATCCCCATTAATCTAGGGCCAAATAAACTCCCAAAGAATCCGAGAAATTAAGTACCGGCCGACCCAACAAATAAACCTCCCTCCCTCACCCCCCAAGAAAACAAGAACCCAGAATCCAATTCACTGAACCCTGAACCCCAGAAGCGACAACAATGAGCAGAAACTAAAAAAAACAACGGAAACAAACAAATAAACAAAAATAAAAGCCAATTGGAAACCCTCGAAGCCAAGCGAAGGGAAGGGACAAACCTAGAAGAAGGAGAAGAATGCCGTCCGACGTCGTACCGCGAGGGCGAGGAGCGGAGGAGGAGGGAGGTGGGTCCCCCCGGTTGTTTCTTTCTGCGAGTGTTAGTGGTTCTTTGAGTTTGGGCGGGGGAAGTGAAAACAGAGATTTTGGGATAAATGTCTGTATTGACGATTGAAATTGGCCACTTCATTGTGTATCGTATAACAAATAATATTTCATATTAATACACAAACTTTTATGATTTTATCACGTTCAAATTGGAATATTGGATCATTCCCGTAAATTTATTTAAATGTAATTGTAATATCGTTTCACACTTTCATAATATTTATTTTCGGTATTTTTTTTAATGATATTAATTATTAGCACGCACAATAGTGCTTCGGGGTTCTCTCTGACTATATTTTGAGAGATAATTTTATTTTGTAGAAGGTCGTAGTTATGAATATGATTGTTAAACATCATGTAGTTTTCTTTATAATTATAATAAATACTCAAAGTACGAAATATCAGCATTTAATTGTTACAACAAACAACCAGCGCTAACTTATTAATAGGCATAAAGCATTCCCCATTTAGGGATTTGAATTAATTACATTAATTAAGTAATAAAATCGACTAGATTAGCCCTTCAAATGTTGGGAATTATTTAGACCACTACGAATTCTGATCCTCTCTTGATTGTTTTAAATTTAGGGTAAATTACATCTGGCCCCCTCGACTTTAAACAAATAGACGATTTCCCCCCTCTACTTCACAAACTGATTAAAAACCCCTCTTAGTTTGGACAAATTATACGATTTTTCCCCTCTAGCCGGAACCGGAGCAAATCTCCGGCGAGAAAGCACCTAAAATGACAATTATACCCTTACATTAAAAAACAAAAAAAACCAAAAAAAATTCCCTCCTCCTCCTTCCTTCTTCTTCCTCCTCCGACGAAAATCCAATTCCCAGATCGAAATAAACCCAATTCTAAACAAACCCAATTCCCAAAATCATCTAACTCTAAACAAACCCAATTCCCAAAATCAGAAAAGGAATTAGGGTTCGGATGGAGAGGGTCCCGAAGCCGTAGGAGTCGGCGCAGACGAGGTCCACAGCGATGGGGAGGGGGACCTGCCTGGCGAGGCCGGCTAGGAAGAGGAAGGCACCCAGGTCGCTGGTGATGTCCCCAGCGGGGGCGGCCAGGTCACAGGTGATGTCGGCGGAGGCGGCCGGGACGCGGGTTATTGTGGCTGGTTTTGGTATCTCGTTATTGTCCATCGACGGCGACGTCGAACGAAGCTTGGAGGCAGTTCCATGCACTGAAGCTCCTATTGCATATTCGCCACCATCTATAGCTTCATTGGCCCCCTTCATTGGAGAGGTTGGAAATCAAGAACTTCAGAGGAATGGAACGCTACTTTGGAAAGCATATGCGAGCGACGATGAACTTGACGAGTTGGATTCACCGCTGACGTCTGTAGTTATTGACAGGTTCAGGGCTTCTGGTTCCCAATCAATCTCGGAACGGTTTGGAAAATGGGGTAGGAAGGTTGTCAGATATCAACTTCGGTGGAGTCGAGATTGGGTTGGTCTTCAATGTTGATTTATGGGTTGCCTTTTATTCTTCGTTGAACCCTTAACCATTAAGAAACCCCCAAATTGAATATGTTCTTCGTTGCCTTTTGTTGTTTTTTTTTTTGGATTTCTAGAAACCCCCAAATTGAAGACGTGTTTCTGGGTTTAGCAAATCTTTAATTTCTTCTATAGTTTCTTTAATTCCTTGCTTGATATTTGGGTTACAATTGGAAGGAGGGAGAAGGAGGGGGAAGGGGAGGAAAGAGGTTGATGATTTTTTTTTTGTTTTTTAGTGTAAGGGTATAATTGTCATTTTCCGTGCCTCTTCGCCGGAGATTTGCTCCGGTTCCGGCAAGAGGGGGGAAATCGTATAATTTTGCCAAACTAAGAGGGGTTTTTAATCGGTTTGCGAAATACAGGAGGAAAATCGTCTATTTGTTTAAACTCGAGGGGGCCAGATGTAATTTACCCTTAAATTTATTTACTCGGCAGTTCACGCAAGAATATCGTATTTACCGTTTTGCCCCAACCCTTTTTCTTTTTGGGGTATGAATTTACAATTTTAGTTTTTGGCGTACGAGCACCAAATATGATTTCAACAATATGTTTTGCGATTTTAAACAGAAAAATATTCACATCGACCATGCATTGAAATGATTTTTTTTTTTCAAATTTGATATACAAAATCGATTATCATCAAAACTGTTGATATTAATTAGAATAAGATTCCCATTCAACAACTTTTTAGATTTTGAGAAGCATACTGCCAAAAAGAAATTGTTGCATAATTGTCACATTAGTTATTGATGAAAATAGAAATCCGTAGAATGGTTAGTTTTTCATTATTTTTATTCATCACATTAGAGTCAATCCGTACAAATGGAAAAAAGATTTGTTGGCTGTCGAGAAGAAAGATCACAAAAAATATGCTAGAGTATAGTACTTTAGTTGGCCGGCACAATACTATGTAGAAAGGGGCATAATATATTGAACTGAACGGGAGCATTTGTCCCATAATTATATTTGTTCGTGCTCTTTGTCTCTTCTTCGTTAGACGTAAGAGATTGAAGTTATATTTTAGGTACGGGAAAACATAATAAGCCTATATTTTAGGTATGTCAATATAATTTAGCAAACATAAAAAAATATTATCGATAGTTAAAAACGATGGAATAAAGAATAATGTATCTTTAAAAAACAGAGAGTAACACGTTCCAGTTAGCAGGGAACACCACTTCTTATATTTTAATTTGCTTGCTACTTATATGCGGTGCCCTAAATATAAATCTATTGTCCACATGAGGACTTTTAAACTCTCTCCTCTTTGTAGTGTCTGAAATTCTTTTGTGAATATGTTATGCATGTCCTATTCACTTATCGAATTTTTAGGCTAGAAGCCTTGTGTCGGAACTTCAAGATAGAGAGACGAAAATGTTTTTTTTTTAAAGAAGGAAATGGACGGTGGTCAGTAGGAGAACTTAATAATGAAACAAAAAAATTATCAGCTTGCTTGATAGAGAGACAAATAAGTTTTTTTTTTCTAAGAAGGAGAGGGACAAGGATGTGATCAGTAGGAGAACTTGATAATGAAACAAAAAAATTATCAACTTACTTGATAGAGGGGCCAATAATTTTTTTAAGGGAGGGACAAGAAGGTGGTCAGTAGGAAAACTTAATAATGAAACAAAGTCTTTTTATTTTTTATTGTGTGATCATGTTCTAGTATTGATACCTTTAATAATTTTTTTATTGATCATGGTTTCTTACATCTTTATAAGATTTGGTGAAAAAGGAGGGAGGGAGAGGCGGAGAGAAGATTGCCATAGGTCAGATTCACTACTTTACTTTTGATGCCAGTGCTCCTTTGTTTAAAACTCACGAGAAATATTTAATTTGTTTATCGTGTTTGTTTTCAGTTCTTGTTCTTCGTCGTCTCATGTGGATGCAGGATCCTCCTCTGTCGAATCTCTTTCCGTGGTCGTAAGTAACCATGAAGAAGAGAAAGCGCATGTTCTACATTCTTGTCATCGTCACCCTCAAAATAAAAATTTAGACAGTGCCAACTTATATTGTCCAAATAATCATTTTCACCAGTTCTTGTAGATTACATATAGTGTTAAAATCTACACTGTGAACACGGGTTAATGGACCTTCAAGTGATAAAAATTGAAATAAGCTGGACATGTTTTACGGTTTTAAAATCACATGGTACTCAAGTGATAATCTGTGAAATATATACTTGAATTTCTTCTCTCAATGATTAAGAACGATTGTCTAATCTTTTATTTGTGGAACCTAAATATTCTAACTGGTGGTAGACTGAGGAGTCTAATAGACAGATGTTCGTATATCAGAGAACACGACTGAAATAGACAATTCCGTCTTTTATAAATTTGGGCATCCACCGCTCATTTAATAATAGCCAAGCAAGAAAAAAAATTAGAGTAAGCAATGGAAAATTTAAGAAAAAATTAACTATGATTCAAACATATTAATTTTTTCAAAACTTGGAAAATAACTAATAAATTAACAAACAGAATGACGCATATAAGTTAATGATGGACAAGTAATGACGGCTAATGGAAATGGACATCAGACTCTTTTCATCGCATCGGACAGTCATCAGGGCCGACGACGATTGCGGGGAAGACTCAACACCATGTTTGGATACGTATATAAGAAATGAGCACCACACCTGCATTATCACCATCCGAGAGAGATCAGGACAGAGAGTAGCAACAGAGTAGAGAGCAAAACAAAACAGGAACTTGATAGTAAGTAATGGGAAGAGACATTCAACCATAAGATCCATTTGAGTCTAAGAGAGAGAGAGAGCCCAAAGAGCAGGAAGCACTTACCTGCATCTTATATGGTCGCATCCAAAAGTTTTCTCTACATACATCTTGCAGTTTGGACACCGCTTCCAGCCCTTGGTCCGGGCATGTTCCATAAACTTAATATCTGATATGTTCTGAAACACCTCGCGCTTCTGAAACTCCTCGCAGTTGATCTCTGAGTGCCAAGGAACCTTGCATTGTGCACAGAATAATCTATTGCAATGAGGGCATTCGGATTCCTTTATCATTTTCTGCGTTCCGTCATCGATAAGCATCCCCGAGCAATCTTCGTACGGACAATAAAGCTTGCTAAATCCCTGAACTTCAGCCTCACACAGTTTGTCACACCACTTGACCAACACCTCTTGCGGGAGGATTGAGCGGCAGTGATCGGGTTCCAGTTCACCCTTGCAGTCTGGTGCAGGACACGTAGTAGGTGCTATATTTTGGGCTAACTTTGAAGCGACATACTTGTGCACACAGTCCTTGCAATACTTGTGATGGCATCCTTTGAAGGAAAAGGATCGCTCGAGTGCTGTGGAATCAGTGCAAATATCACAAACAAACATGGATGTTGAAGACTGACCTAGCTTCTCCAGTAGCTCATCCAGTGTGATCACAGGAGTGGAAACTTTGTTCATGGCTGTTGCACTAATAGTAGATGATGTTACGACACTTGTGGTCGTAACGCCGGTCGCTTTCGTACATCTCGCAACACTCGTAGCCATAATTTTGTTTCCGGTCCTTTTAAATGTTGCAGGACTCCTAATCATAAGTTTCTTTGCAGTGTCCAGGGTCGCTCCTGAGATTCTCGGATAGGTTAGGTTTATCTTCTTGGATGGCTTTGACATAAGGTCCTGAATGATATAATAATGTCAATTAATTAAATTAATTAATACGCCGGACAAGCCAAACTCTTTTTTTTTTTAAATAAATAAATAATAAAAGTCCCTAAAGAATCTGCAAGAGAGACTTGACCTCATAGATGAATTTGAGGCGGTCGCGCTCCTTCTTGGACTCGGCGTTGAGTCGCTTATACGACTCCTTGAGGTGCTCGAGGGACTCGAGCGACTCGGACTCGGACACGGACAGGGCGTAGAGTCGCTTCATCTCCTCGTTGGACTTGAGGGATCTGATGCGCTTGGACTCGGCCTTGATGCGCTCCAGCTCCTCGTTGTTGCGGTAGAGTTGGGATTGCACCTTAATTAGAAGCTCCGAATTCATCCTCTCAATCTCCTCCTCTTTCCCGTCCCGTTCCGTCCGATCAAGAAGAGACTAAGAAAATTATAAACCCTAACCTAGCCTTTGGCTTTATATATATATACACACACATCAGAAAATTTTAATAATACTTAGAAAAAAATAGGGTTTGTTAGTAATTTGATAATATAAAAATTATCATGATAGCTATCATAGTATCAAATCTTAGCTCATGATTAAATGAGTTTTGAATTTTATTAGTTATTATTTTTTCTTTCAGAGACCCATTTACTGAAATTTATCTTCAACAATTAAATCAAACACCCACAAAATTAAATTTAACAATAAAACTTTACGAGATCGGGAATATAATATGAATCAAACTTTAGAAATTAAGATATAGATAAAATCTTATCAAAATCTACATTAAGATACTTCATCTTACTCATTTCAATCCCTACACTCGCTTTGTTTCCTTACAAATATCAACAAGCCTATTTATTTTGGCCTAATCTCATTTCTATGTATATCGTTCATTTCATCACTGCGGCTTCCTCCATGAGTGACATTGATGATTGCTTCACGTGGCACCCGGGTCCAGACTTCTCGGTTCACGGACTGTATAACCTTCTATTTGACGGGTTCACATTCAGTGCGCCTCCAGTTCTTCACAACAAATGGGCAAGACTTGTACCTTATAAAGTTGGGTACTTCCTCTGGATGGCTCTTCTCAGCCGTATTAAAACAAGGGATAACCTATTCAAGATCGGGTTACTGAGACCGGAAGACACTAGATGCCCCCTCTGCAGCGAAGATACTGAATCGTCTAGGCACCTCTTCATCCACTGTAAGGTGACCATGAAGGCATGGAACTACTTTGCTAATCACCTGGACGTAAGTTGGTGCTGCACAAATTCCCCTATTAGTTTCTTGAAATGCTGGCTCGGATTGGTCCAAGGCCATTTTCTTAAACAAGTTTGGTTCATTGTCTTTGCTGCGGTGTGTTGGTCAATTTGGAAAGTAAGTAATCGTATCATCTTCGAGGGTGCTGCATTGGATTTCGGTCGACTGCTAACCCTTATATCAAGGAGAATCGCAGAATGGATTCATTGGTCCAGGCTATCTAATACTTTGTGTTCACAGGATGTTTTACTTTTCCTCCAATCTCTTTACTGATTTGATTTGATGTATAATCGATTGTTCACTCTACAATCGATCTGATGTTGTACGAACTGTTACGTTGGAGAATTAATAAAGTTTACCTTTCAAAAAAAAAAAAATTTGATGAAAGAGAGTTTTTTTTTAACTAGAAATGGACCATATTTTTTTTAACAAGCCAACGAGGCTGGTAGTCTGGTGAGGAAAAGCAAGCTAGGCAAAATCCATACTAACCAACAATCCTATTAGTCTCGACATGTCCCATCCGATGTGGCTGATGAACGAAGCCAGGAAGCTTGACTACCAGCCGTCTTCCATGAGGTGAGTCAGAGCATCTTTCGCCATATTCTTCACTCGGAAAATATGCGTGATGTGCATCTGGAGCTGTGCTCTGAGCTGAAGTATGGGCAGCTAGAGGAAAGAGAGTAAATCGTGTCAAACCAAGAGAAATCAATCAATTTTTAATAATTTGTAAATCTGTATAAATTATCTGGTTACTGCATGAATTTTTCATTCTGTATAAATTTTATTTTGTTCAATGTGCGAAGATACTCGTATATATTAAAAAAAAGCTTCATTTTCCTTTTAACATAAAATTTACATATTCACGTTGACTTACTAATTTTGTTAAGGAACACTCCAAAATAATATGTTGAAGACCCATCAGCCAAAAATTAATTTTCAGTAATTAAATCAAATACTCATAGAATTTAAATTTAACAATAAAATTCATGAGATCCAGAATAGAATATGAATCAAATTTCAGAAATTAAAATATAGGTAAGATCTTATAAAACATCTACTTTAACCAACTTCATCCTACTTATTGCAATCCCAAGTAGGGATGACAGAAATGTCCATATCCCGCGGGTCGGACCTTACCCTTACCCCGTGGGTCGAGGGTGTATTGACTTTGACTGGGTCTAGGGTAGAGTATGGCTATGGGTCTATATTTAAAGGTAGGGTCTAGGGTAGGGTATGAATCTATGAAATTTTACCCTACCCTTACCCTTTTACCCTAATTTAGACCTTACCCCTAACTATACCATAACTAAATAATAATTAAACTCTAATTAGACTTGTTATTATTATTTTGTATTTATAAAATATAATATATTTCCTCAATATTTTGAATATAATCTACGAAATTGACTTTTTAAATTATTTTTAGTGATCTATAAGATATTTTTTAATAAATTTTAATATATTTATTATGATTTAGTTAAATTTTATACTAAAAAATATATTATATTTAATTCGAGGGTCGGACCCTGTAAGACCCTTTAGACCCTACGGACCCTAAGGCTAAGGGTATGAATCTAGTAATGAAAAATCTTAAGGATCTAGGGTAGAGTATGTGTTCGACTTTTTAAACTAGGGTATGGGTAGGGTCGTACCAATACCCTACCCGACCCTACCCATCGCCATCCCTAATCCCAACACTCAGTGGTTTCCTTGCAAATATCAACAAGCCTATTTATTTTGGCCTAATCTCATTTCCACGTATATCGTTAATTTGAGAAAAGAGAGTTAATCGTCTCAAACAGAGAAATCAATCAATTTTTAATAACTTGTAAATCTGTATAAATTATTTGGTCACAGCATGAATTTCTATATAAATTTTATTCTGATCAACGTGCAAAAATACTCGTACATATTAAAAAAAAACTTAATTTTCTTTCTAACATAAAATTTACATATTCACGTTGATTTACTAATTTTGTTAAGGAACACTCCAAAATAATGTGTTAGAGACCCTTCAGCCAAAAATTGATCTTTAATAATTAAATCAAATAGTTCTTTTATTCGGTCGAAACCTTTAAATCTGTAGTGTTTTTGGTAATTTTTAATCTATAATTGATTACACCAAAATTTGTAATTTTATTTATCCACGTGAAATCATCTTCCCAGATTCACTACCCGTTTCAATTGCTTTCTCTCCTATAAACAGCTAAAGAAACGGTCAATGAGAATCCGAACCCGTCAAAAGTATTAAGACTATCCAAACCAAAGTGTCAAAAGAACTTGGCCAAAAACAGACTCAAGTATAATCCTAGCAAAAGCAAGCCAACCCTTAGAATCTTGTAATTACCAAGATTATGGAGGATCAAAATAACAACATCATGTATTTCGTTATTATGAAGTAAGAGAGTTGATGGCGTCCAATGAATAAATAAAGTGGCCCCAATCAATTTTTCGTAAAAATATGTAAACCATAAAGCAATTGGCGGAATATCTAAAATAATTATTTCATTCGACTTGAAACAACCGTAGAGAGTACTCAGGTACTAAGGCATATTAGAACAACACTCAATTGTGTATTTCAATGGATTGTTGATGCTCCGTAGTTTTAGGCGGATCCAGCACAAATGCAAATATATCTTAGACTCGGTGGAAATCAATACCTAAATTTTGTATTTGAAAAGTAAGATACAATTCCGATCCACGTCATTCGGATATTTCTGTTATTCTGTTTCTATATTTTATTTTGTTTCTTTTTTATGTACGTCCGATTTTTTCGAACGCATTTTTAGTATCCAGAATTTTAACTCTTGTAGACACCTCTTCCAAAAAAATATATTTTTCGATTGGTAAACTTTTATTTTATTTAAAAATAACTTGGCCAAAAACATACTCAAGTATACTCCTAGCAAAAGCAAGCCAAAGCTTAGAATCTTGTAATTACCAAGATTATGGAGGATCAAAATAACAACACGTGGCCTTGACCACAATCTGCATCCTTAATCCATAGGATTATCATGTATTTCGTTATTATGAAGTAGTAGAGTTGATGGCGTCCAATGAATAAATAAAGTGGCCCCAATCAATTTTTCGTAAAAAATATGTAAACCATAAAGCAATTGAAAGGACTATCTATAATAATTATTTCATTCGACTTTAAATAACCGTAGAGTACTCAGGTACTTAGGCAATTGTGTATTCCATGACGTGAGTTGAATGGATTGTTGATGCTCCTAGTTTAAGGCGGATCCAGAACAAATGCAAATATATCTTAGACTCGGTGGAAATCAATACCTAACTTTTGTGTATTTCTGTTATTATTTTTCTAATATCTGTTATTATTTCTCTTTTTAATATACGTCCTAGTTTTTCGAACAAACTTTTAGTATCCAGAATTTAACTCTTGTAGACACCACTTCCGAAAAAAAATATTTTTCGATTCGTAAAATTTTATTTTATTAAAAAAATAAAAATTTCTTAAATTGTTTTTATGATATATGTTTCACAGAAAATAATTTATAATTTGAATCATAAACCTTCCCAATTCATTTGTAATACTTGTATCAAGTATGGACCTCAAATTCAGGGCGTTCTTGCCATTTAATTTGGTTGTTGGGGGTAAGGTAATTAGGATCCTCAATTATATTGGAGTAGGAAAGTTGCTGCTAGCTGATCATTTTAATAAAATGTTCTCTTATTCTTTTATTTACCAAACAAAAATCAATTGTTCTGTTAAACGGTCAAAGCCTTTAAATCTGTAGTATTTTTCGGAAGTTTGTTACTGTAGAGTTGAATACCCCAAAATAAGTAAAACTAAATCATATCCCGTTTCATTTGCTTTCCCCTTTTTTTCGGAAGTTTGTTAATGTAGAGTTGATCCGAACCCGTCGCCTTCTCTTCGTTTAAATACATGCAAGCCTCCTCCACTTGTCCTCTCCCTTCCACAACCGCCACTTGGTCGTCGTTTTCCCTCTCTAGACCTTCCCCGACGCCTACAAAATCCCCTAGGATTTCTGTGAATGACAAACTTTGGTGTTGATCACAATTCCACAAAAGACAAAATTATTTCGCACAAATTTGTATTTTCAGGAATGTGATCGATAACAAAATTTGTCATCCACGGAACGATTGACTTCTACCTGTGTGTCCATGTTGGAACTATTGTGACTTCTACGATTGTAAGTTGTTTTAAATTAAGTACGTCAAATTGTTTTGGCTTTAATGATAAAAGTATGCTCAATACTAGGCAAAATCCGATATGCTATGCTTTGCTCGCCATACTTTTGCCTTATTTGGTAGATTCTATATTTTCTTAGTAGATTGATACTGATTTTTTTTTTCGATACGTAGATCCATAAAGAGACATTTGCCAACCATGCTCAACGAGCTTCGGAATTGCATGTCTTTAGTTGAAATTCTCATGTTTGAAATGAGCAAAAAACCAACTCTTTATCTCATCTAGAGTTAATCCTCCTCCACAACTGCCACTTCGTAGTCGTTTTCTTTTTTCCTCTCTAGAGCTTCCCCGACCCTAGGGTTTTCTTTTCAGCTTGATATGCAGGGAGAGGAGATTGATAAAACCGTGTGTCCTCTCCCTCAACCGCAGCGGCAACGGCATGGCAGAGCTCGTCAAGTACATGGAGGTTTTGGAAGCCAACTCGCGAGTAGCCGGGAGGTGAAAGAAGGCAAGAAGAAGCAAGCTATCCGCGAGGCTAAATCCGGAGAAGGTGATTCCCTTGCTCATCGTTTACGTTCTTCTTTCGTGTAGGCAATGTAGCTGAGTATCTGTCGGTTCACGTTCTTGTTGTACTTCGGAAAGATCGATTATCACTTTTCCGATTACTGTTAATAGAGGTTATCACCTGTTACTGAAAATAGAATAAGAAGGATCTGGTCCAAAATGAGGCTCCCGTGAAACTGGAAAAATTAACTTCATCATCGTAATGTTCGTGGCTTCTATGCAGAGTTAATATCCATAGTCAGGGCGGAAGCTAAAGCGGGGAGGCTTCCTGCTAATGTTGCAGCCGGAATGGAACAACTCTTTCACAATTACCATAATGAGCGGTAAATATGTGGATGAATTTTGTTTTAACAGTTTACGTTTTTTATAATGTAGATGCATTGATGGCCTAAATTATATGCAAATCTGTTCCAAAACCCGGTTCCGGTTCCGGTTTATATAATGTAGATGCATTGATAGTCTAAGTTTTATTTAATGTAGATTCTATACTTCCGGTCTTTAGCATATTTGGAAGCATTTTCATCTCTTTGGTCTGTGGGCAAGGAAATCATCTATTTTGTTTGGTATAACAGACACCATGGTAGATTATCTTAGGTATGCTTATTGGTACTACTGAGCTGCAAATTCCTCTAATGGTTGAACAGCAACTTCTTAATATATTAATAATGATTAAATAAGGTAAAATAAGTTCAATTTTTATGATAAAATATTAAATAAGTTTAAATATTCACCCATTTTGATATATAACTGTTCAATAAAGTATTAAAAAATTAATTTAACAATACAAAAGATCAAGTTCAAATTTCGTCATACAATTAGATTAGATCATTAAAATTAGATTTTTTTTTGTTTTTGATTGTTGGATGCGACATGGTTAGGAAACTATCAATAATATGTTTTATTTTTTTTGGCGTTTAGCATTTTTTAAGTATTCGGTGGGACTGGATTCGGTCCTGGAAGTGATTTCCAAGACCGTCTTGGAACTGGTTTTTATAATACATTCAAGTGGTTTTGGCAAAACCACTTGAACATATTAAGAAAACCAGTTGAACATACTAAGAAAACCAGTTGAACATACATACGAAAACCAGTTAAACATATAGAAGAAGACCAATTGAACATTTTGCTGGAAACCACTTGAACATTCATTAGAAACCACTTGAACATACTAAGAACACCACTTGAACATACTAAGAAAACCACTTGAACATTAACTGACAAACCACTTGAACATTGTAAGAAAACCACTTGAACATAGTAAGAAAACCACTTAAACATACAAACAAAACCATTTAAACATACAAACAAAACCACTTTAACATACTAGGCAAAACCACTTAAACATAAATTGGGAACCACTTGAACATGCTAAAAAAACATAAATTGGGAACCACTTGAACATGCTAAAAAAATCACTTCAACATACTAAGAAAACCACTTCAACATACTAAAAAAACCACATTCGATTAATTAACGGTCGATAATTAATGCTTGATAATTAATATCAGTAATTAATGGTAATAAATTAATGGTTATTAATTAATTAAGATTCTAATTAATTAGTTAATGCACCCTGCCTCCCTTTTTTGCACCTCGGCTCCCTTTTCTGCTCCAGGATGGTCCTGGGCCATATTACCCATCCAGGACCGAATCCTGGGCCGTCTTATTGGGTGGTCTGACTAGATTTTGGATGGTTGGATCGATATCTGGTTCTCAGGAAAAAATGAGTCGAATTTTTTCGTGGCTAACGATCGGACTATGGTTTCTTAAAACATATTCTATACCCTCTGTATTTTCTTATTTGCTGTAGTTTTCCTTCATCGAATGCATATGTGAAGTCGAAGGGGAGTGTCTTCTTTAGGACTACGGGAGTTTTTGTAGCAACTTATAAAAAGAGGAAACTCAAGTTTACCGATAGTGAAGCAAATGTAGATCTGAAATTTTATGATCCTCCTCATAAGAAATCAAATATGATGACCAAGCTCTTTCTTATCAATCATTACATTTATTTTTGGCTGTACCGTCTATTTTTAGGTCTTCTTTGTTATTAGAGTTGCCTTGTTTAAGTATTTGATCATGAAGCAATGTAAATTTTTACACTTACAAATTCACATTTCCTTGAGATCAAATATTTAAACAAAGTCTCTCTAGTAACAAAGACGAACTAAAAGTTGACAATACACCCACAAGTAAATGTAATGATTGTTGAGAGTAAGTTTTGTCAACACATTTGACTTTTTGAGAGAAGGATCATAAAATTGTGGATCTGCCTCTGCTTTGTGATTGCTTAACTCGAGTCTCTTCTTTATATAAGCTGCTACAAAAACTTGCACGATCCCCATATAAGATGCTTCCTTTCGACTTTACATGTCTGTACATCTGCATTCCGATGAATGAAAGAACAATAGAAAAGATAATGTAGAGGCTATGAACCTAAATCTTAGGGTCGAGCTCACATATTTTTGCATATAAATGATGAATTTTAGCAGCTGTGTTCTATTGTGATGAGACAGTTTAAAGTGACCAAATGGTGTGAGTGACTACAGACCTGTAGCTCCTCCATCACTTTCAGTGTATGCTATATTATTTTTTCTCTCTTTTTTTGTTTATTTAAAATATTTATATCTATGACTTCTAGCAACTACTTTCTCCCAACAGCTCCTCCTATTCAAAGAATTTCTTGAAAGGGACTACAATCAATATGATTAGCTTCCTCCTTCTAGAACTAGAGTTGCACGAAATATTTATCATTTTGAGAAGAATATCAGTGGAGGTTTCGAATATCCAAATATCCTAGGAGGAGTACGGACATGTCGTGCAGGTCCAACGAGAGCTTACATAGATGATGGATATGATGAGAGAGAGGTACGAAAGAAAATCTCCTCCACATGGTACATGGGGCTCTTGATTGGTCAGTTCAGGTGCACATTGCTTGAAATTTTAACTAATGAATTTTTTTTTATACAGTATCACCCCGAATATCGAATCACGCTCAACACTTATATTATATTGGTAATTATATGAGAATTCCTAGCTAGTTTTAAAATATGATGAAGATCCTATTATGAGATCCATATGTTGAATTCTATCCATTTCTTATATGAGATTTAGTAACTTTTTTCAAGTTTCATTTTGATGTTTGAGCATGGATGTGGTAATTATTTTGGATAGTAATTGGACATCCACTGAGATTTCGTAATTATTCTTCTATTCATCTTGAATAAGCATTTGGTCGCCATTGGATTTACTATAGATTTGATGGGCTTAAGATACAATTTGTGCTTGTTTGATCTGGAGTCTGAGGTGTGGTCCATTATTAAGCAGTTACTCGGGTGTATCCTACTGATGGTAGTCGTTAAACTTCAATGGTATATGACGAGACTTTTTTTCCAGTCTTTGCCGAGACTCTCAATCCCTTTATCTGGGAATTTTTTGGTTTGAACTTCGTAAGGTTGCGTTTTAAAAAGCAACATTCTACCACCAATTGGAAATCGAGACCAGAACAATAACTTTGATTTGGATTATTTCGGACAAGACACTTTGATTACGCTGCAAATTCTCTTGCTGGATAATATTAAATTGTCTTAATTGTGTTATCGAGTTTTTCTGTATTTTCAAACAATGATGTTACAACAAGAACTTAATGATTATAACTTTTAATATTTTTTTTCGACACGGCAATATATAATTAGGGGGAGGTCTCTTGCCATGGCAATATAAAGGCACTTGTTTTACAACGTTCATCTCAAGAAAATTCTGCTGTCATTTCTTATCAAGCATGGTTCAACTTCTATCTACAAATATTTTACTTAACAATAGAAAATAACTTCGAGTACAAATCTGCAAATTGGTCACTATTACAATTGAAATATACTATGCAAAATCCGATATACTTGCTGCTCATTCGCCATTCTCTTGTCTTATTTGGTAGATTCTACATTTGTATGGTAAATATATACAGAGACATTGGTTGACAATACTCAACGAGCTTTGAAATTGCATTTCTTTGTTGAAAGTTCCAGGTTTGTGTTGGAATTTTTGAGTATAAACCTCTAAGTTCATAGCAGCGGAAGTTAAAATTTTCTACCAACAATAAATCTGACCATGGCAGTATAACATAAATAACCATAAGAATAAACTTACAGTGCTTGATACTCGAAACTCTTCGTGACCAAGTCTCTGTCGTTGAACAGTTCCTCTACTATGGTATCCACGTAGCCTGATCTACGAATTCTCGAAAGTCGTGATCTTTGTGAATTCGCTAGGAGAATTCTTGACCGAAGAACAATATAGAGAAGTATGGAAAAATGAATTGGTGTGTAATTTCTTCTTCCAAATGCAACATATATATAGCAAATAATAATTGATTAATTAATCAATTATTAATTAATTAATCAACTATTATATAATAGAATTTAAATGGGGCGGTGGTTATATAATCGGCAGCCATTGCTTTTGTTTATTTAATGGCATAATGGCAATTGCAGTGGCAACCACCATTCCATTTGCTTAATAATGCAAGACACTTTTATTATCAAACTGCGGCTCCACCTTTTGTCTTGTTAACAATTAATGAGGTTAACAATTAATGGCAATTACAGTGGTAGCAACTGCCTTCTATTTTGCCGCCCCATTTGTTCATAATTAATTAATTCCCAATCAATTAATTATAAGTTTCAAAAACTTTTTCCGATCTATTATATTCTTGATCGAGTCAATATGTCTAACATTAAATAGATTTTGCTATACATATTATCATTTAATTAAGTCAAACTTAATTAAATAATTGCAATCATAATTCTACTTAATAGAATTATAATACTTCTCTGTAGATTAAATATTCTTGATCAAATCAATATTTAATCTAACCAACTTCCATTCGTAAATAAGAACTACATGTTGTGTGACCCATATGCCCTTATATATCGAGCGCTTAGTCAAACTAACGGTCTTAGTCTAACCCTAGACAATAAACCAGACTATCTCAATATATAAGGTACGTTGCGAGGATACTGCAACTACCTGTAATGTGAAGCTCATAGTGGTACGGTCCTTTCATTCACGAATACTTAATTAAGTCTAGAACATGATTACGTGTCTGTTCTAATAACTTAATCATATTATCTCATTCTGCTAATTGATCACGTTGTCACTTTTAGACATCATTCTAAAAGTGACGTGCATTGGTCAATGACTATTGATCCAATTAGCTATGAGAAGATAAGTATTCTCTCCAAGTCTATTTGAGGAATGAATCCTATTCTTGGTTCAACTACCACGCACATATACTTCGTGGTATGCCTAACACATGCCATATCTACTCCATTAGGAGTGCAAGTGTCGGTCATGGTTAAGGTCCATCACTCTGTACATGTCGTGCGTATTGACCTCAAGTCAAAGAACTATTACACTACTCCACAAACCGATATTCCCGTAGACACGTAAATAGAATACACCAAACAGTTTCTCGGCTGGGTATACCAATACTCTCTAAAGTATCTGTGCATCCATCATGAAATACCTAATATCTCGTAGTTGTGAGAACCACTACATCCTCTAAAGATATGATGCAGATCGCACACCAATCTCCATTGTATCATCGATATCCCATTCTCGATGATCATTGATTGGGGCCATTTAAGAACTATGTCCTTAGTTATTTAAGATCTCACATTCTTAATGACAACACTAGTTCATGGGAACACTTATATGAATAAATGCAAACAATCAAACATTATATTCATTAAATGTAATGCCGAAATAGCTGAATATGATCAAGTGCAATGTCCTTAATATGATTGTCTCTAGGACATCTATACTAACAGTTTGAGCTTCCACGGAATTGGAAAAATAATTTCAATTCCCAATTCCACGGAATAGGCTTTCTTCTACTCTAAATACCTGTGTACCCCTCCTCATTCCAATCTTCTTTTTCTCTTTTTTACTCACAACAACTACAGAATAAGTTGGAGATCATCTTAAAGAGTGAGATTGGATCACCTGAATATTTATGTAGGCCGATCGTGGGTAGTCATTGCTAAGCCATTATTGTAATGACCCGAGCAGGTTATCATTATGATAGTGAACAAGAACCTGAGATATCTCGAGGCTTGTGGTATGCGAGCTGAAGATGGGTAATCAGTAAGAGCTGGCTCCAATCTCAGGGTATTTCAAAGCCTTCCCATTATATAGATGGGAGGAAATCTATAAGTTCTCCAACATCTGATGGGGTATTTGTATACAATTTTGTTTCACCATTGTTTCACATTATACAACATACTCCATTGTTTCACCAATGTCATCACCTCCCAGAGAGAATCACCATTCGTAGCAAGCATCTAAGCAATAAAGACATACACGTATTTTACTCACAAATCCGTTTTAGTCCCACCAATCTTGGAAATTTTAGAAGGAATGAAATCACTTTTCTGACAGACTTTACTTTTTTGAAACTCAGGAATTGGATACCAATTGTCATCACTTTTGAGCTGTATAAGATTTGGTTTTCTTTTTCACAACCAATTCCCATCACTTTAGTGCTGTATAAGATTTGGTTTTCTTTTTCACAACCAATTCCCATCACTTTTGTGCTGTATAAGATTTGGTTTTCTTTTTCACAACCCAGAGAATGAGAGAGAGGTAAAACAGGCTGCGAAGATTCACTTTACTGTTGTTGATGTAATAATTTATGCAAAGTAAGTTCCCCATTTGCCAACCTTTCTTCCTGTTGATCAGATCAAACCACCTCTTTTCCTCCATCTAGTTAGTTTTCAGTTCTTGTTCTTTCTCGTCTCACATGGATGCAGAGCACTCCACTGCCAAATCTCTTTCCGTTATAAGTAACGATGACAAGAAAGAGCATGTTCTACACTCCTGTCATCGTCACCCTCTAAAAAAAAGATTTTCTTTGGAAACTGACCCGCGCATGTGCAACATCTGCTCACTGGTATTACCACAAGTGCAAACTTGGGAATGTGTAGAAGAAGGATGCAACTTTCATATTCATGAACCTTGCCTTGACTCTCTTGGTAAAATAGCTGAAACCCGGGTTAGATCTCTTGTAGGGGATTGGATTTATTATCCACTGGATGGTGGTGATGAAGCACGTTGCAAGTACTGCGACGTTCAATTTCCTTTCAATGGGGTTGCCTTTCGATCCGCACGTTGGATTTATAGTAACGAAAAAGTTTGCATTACGTGTGCTCTGTTAGATGATCTGGAATTTAAAGGAGACATTGATGTCTTAGTTCCAGAACTTCTCCAGCATTTTTTTCATCCATGTCGTCTGAAAATTACATTTTCTCCATCAACAACCTGTAATGCTTGCTTCCTAAACCACAATTTCCTTTCCTTTGCTTGCTATCCCTGCAACTTCTTCCTTGATTTAGAATGTGCCATGCTTCAAAGAGTCAGCGATCCAGGTGACTCGAACCAAATCCATCATTTTTGTCATTTGGCATCCCTTGCAACTTTTTCTTATAGATGGAGAAACTTTGTGCAAATTATGTGAGAGTTCTTCATCATCACCTACTACTTCCAACTCCTTTTACGGTTGCGCACAGTGTCAGTTTTACGCCCACAAATCATGCCTCAATATTTTACCTCAAAAGACTGTCCATCCCT
>SOPF01023546.1:19139-34557 GCA_012979155.1 Hypericum perforatum
ATGCACGTTGCGACAAATGCTCTGAATCTTTTCCAAGAGACTCTGCTTTTCTACGTTGTGGAGAATGCAACTTTTGTCTTCATCTTGAATGCGGTCCGTTACCCTGCAAAATCAATGATCCTCGCCATTGCCATCCTCTGACACTCCAAGAGTACTATGTCGAAGACAACGACATGTCAGATCTGTTTGCGTGCCATATTTGCGAGGAAAAACGGAATCCAAGGGAACCAGTTTATCTGTGTACAGAAGGTTGTCTAATGACATGCCATGTTGAATGTGTGCTAACAGAGGTATGCTTTTATCACACCCAGTCATTTACGAACTCCACTTCCATGATTCTAGTTGTTAACCTATTTTTCTTGATTGTGTCTCCAGGTCGCAGCATCACTCCGGGGCGAGCGGGGAGTACTGGAGTTGGACACGGTGTATCCAAAAGTCGGGTGCAAGATGATAACCAGAGATTCTAACTTGAAAGAGATGATCACCTGTGCTAGCAGGGGGGAAAATAATGAAAATGTGGCAGCAGATGGACCTGTCTTCTATTTTATGGAACTCTTAATCTCAGCCCCCTCCTCTGACTTCGAGCCGTTAGAAGGGAGAATCATCAAATTCAGAGAACACGCTCCAGACCTCAGACGAAATGACTCGAGCCAAATTGACTATGATGGACGTAATTACCATTACTCCAGGAAGGCCTTCAAGCAATTCATCAAAAACATTGAAGGGAATCAGGGGATGGATTTTACCTGGAATAAATTCGGAAAGATCTTTTCGCAGCTTAACAGATCACGTATCGGAGGAGATTATCTGCTGCCTAACACTCTTGATTCAGTGTACAATCATTTCTTCGCAAGGCACACCCTCTTTGGTCCAGATTGCAAGCTCAGTCACGATCAGAAACGCCTTATTGTGTTCTACATCTGCTGTATCCTGCACGATATGCGCATGACCAAGGTCATAGATGTCTCGGGAGAAAGAGTCACACTATGGTGGTCTGCTTTGAAAGCTGTACAAGCAACGTATAGATACAATGGCCTCGAGCTGGATTTCTTGTTTCAGCACGTGAAACGGATAGCAGAAGATCATTATATGGTGCAAGCTGTAAACATCATCGAGGATACATTCGCCAAAATGTGCAAGAAAAACAGAGATCTATCTGCGCAGGAGGAGAGGCTAATCAGAGAATTGGCTGAGACCAGGAGAGATATAGAAGACAGCAAGGAAGAATTGCGGAGGTTTAGAGCATACCGAGCAGCCGGAGCAAGCGAGACAAAGAAGGAGTACTATGCTTCTTTAAAAAACAAATGGAGGCCTTGCTATGAATGTTAGGATATTTAGTGAATGAAGGGTGTGGCAATTGCATGTTAAAAACAAGTGCAATAAATCTGTGTTTTGTTTGGCGTGATTTCTCTGTTTCAATTGCATGTTAAAAACAAATGGATCTTATATTCAGTTAATCTGTGTTTTGTTTGGCAAATTATTTTTTCTTGTTCAAGTGCAATAAGCTCGTAAGCGTTCTGATTAAGCATGGCTGCAAATGAAATGGGATAAACCATCACAGCTTACCATAGAACTCCGGACAAAAAGTGAAAAAGTCTAGCCAACGACAAATTAATACCAAATGAGCAATCCAAGATTAGTAATCCCGCATCTTTTTAACCAGCAGAGCACAATTATCATCAAACCAAGATGACCAATTCACTAAACCCTGGCTGTAAATCCAATCCAGAGAATGATATCAAGAAAATGAAAGCGCTAATCGACCACATTGCAACGGGAAGTACACTTACTCTTCATTTGCAATCCTGTAGACACTATCAACTCCAAGACACCCCACATTCTACGGTTGTTTCCCGATCCGAAATGTTTGGTTCTTGAGTTTAGGCGGGGAACTAGTTTTGGAAAATCTCTGGAAAGGGGTGAACAAGTTTTTTTTTTTCTAAGTGTGAGTGACATTTTTATTTTGGGCAAATTACCCTCAGGTCCCTGATCTTTACATTATTCTCCTATTGGGTCCCTCATTTGTCATAAATGAGTATTAAATCCCTGTTTTATTCAAAAATGTTGGTCTCGGGTCCCCACCGACCAAATCGGACTTTTTTATTATTTTTTTGTCATGTGAAATGACTATTTTACCCTTCACAAAACAACAAAAATAAGATAAAATTTGTCATTTTGTGAAAGGTAAAATAGTCATTTCACATGACAAAAAGATAATAAAAAAGTCTGATTTGGTCGGTGGGGACCCGAGACCAACATTTTTGAATAAAACAGGGACTGATTAACTATTTATGATAAAGGAGGGACCCAATAGGAGATTTTGGTAAAAATCAGGGACTTGGGGGTAATTTGCCCTTTTATTTTTTAAAGTGACTCCTTACCAGAAAAAAAATATTCGGGTTCCAAGAAATCGAAACTATAAAAAATCCTAATTTCAGTTACGTCAAAATGATTTAACAAATACCGGAAAAAAGATCGTTGATTTCGTTAAAAAACGGAGGACTTGAGTTCTTTACTCTCTCCGGTTGTCTCCGACGAGTAGAGGATCGCCGCCGGGGAGGACCAATCTACCTCCCACATCCTCTGGTGCCGGAACCAGCGCTGGAGCGATTACCAGAGAGAGCCACTGCGGCGAATCGATAAGGACGATGGGAGGGAGGACGGAAGCTTGAAGGCTGTTGCTGACGTGGCAAAAGAGAGCATTGGTTATTTAGTCGAACTGGGAGTCAGCTCCGAATTCGACGCGAGCAGGTTGATTGGGGAAATTGTGACCCCTGGGGCTGAGAGAGAGAGTGAACGATGGGGAGAATAAAGGAGGAGGGAAGACGATGAAGACGACGTCGTTTTGAGAAGGGAGTTATTTTCTCTTCTGAGTATTTATATTGGGAAAAGTGACTCTTTTGTGTGGTATTCATTTTTGTTTGGCAAATAAGTCTTGACGTTAGAATCAGAGTTTCACTTTTAGATTCAAAGGTTTTCCGAACCTAAATTCACTACGAACTTCTCCTCCCCCCCCTTTCCTCCCCCTCTCCACCCTATAAATTTACAAAAGTGCTCACCAATGATTGAGTGGTGATTCCCATATTAATTTTTTTAAGAACGACTCCCTTGTACAATGTTACGAGCTACATGAGAGGTCTCACTAAATATTCTAAGATCATAAAATTCAATAGAAAAAAATAATTCTTTAGAAAAGAGCTGTGTTGAAGTCATGTCAAAGTCGTTTGTAATCAAACGATTCAAGGTGTTGCAATTAATTACGTGGTCCATGAATCAAATCATGATATTTAACTAAAAATTTATTCAAATAAAATATCTTTAAGTCCGCCACTAATACGCAGTTCTCTTTTATTTATCAATTATTGATTCGTTCTTTGCATCTTCCTAAGAAGATGGGCAATTGCACGCAGCAAATACTTATCCAAGAGAGAACAAAAACAATCCGAAATTATTATTTGTCTCCGTTAATAAATGAGAGAGATCATATAGTCGGTTGTTAGCGCATGTGAGATGATACCAATAAGGAGAAGGCTGTATAGTATCGACTCCTTTCTTATATATTTTTATTGGTCATAATTTCTGCATCTCTATAAGATTTGATTTTCTTTTCATAGGAGACATAAAACTTGGTGAAAAAGGAGAGAGGGAGGGAGAACAATGAAAATATGGCATACCTGTCCTCTCTTTCAAGGAACAATTGACCTAAAATATCTCTCAGTTCTTTTTTTGTTTGCAAATTATCTTTCAGAACTAGCAATATCTGAACTTGCCTCGTGATCAATTAAGCTACCACTACTATATATGGTTGCTCATCACGAACTACTAAAATAATTGGAGGTGCATAACTATACAAGACTTCAAAAGGATAGTATTTGAGAGATGTGAGGTAGCAATAATTGTACCAATACTATGTCAATGATAATCAATTCACCCAACCTGCAGACCTCTGAAAGCACATACTGCTGAGATAATTCTCGAGGCACTAACCGAGGATGATAAGTTGAACTCACATGCAAAGACGCTCCCCAATAATGGAACAAGGACTTCCATACATTACTGATGAATATCTTATCTTGATAAAAACAATATTGTCAGAAAATCCGTGTAACTTGCAGGCTTGATCAAGAAGGAGCTTCTCAACCTGCAATGTTGTGAAATGATTTGCAAGAAACACAAAATGGGGATATGGATAATCTATCCACAACTGGCAAGATAGTATCTTTACCTCTTGATCGTGACAAGCCTTCTATAAAATTTATAGTTGTACTCTTCTATGCAACTTGCAAAATCATTAGTAGTTACAAGAGTCCTGGATAAGCCACATGTTCTACCTTATATCTGTGGCACAAATCCTTACATCCGCCTTCAACCCCTTTCAAAAGAAGTGTTGTTTGATATGCTTGTAAGTCACCAAAATATCAGAATAACCCCCAATAGCAGAATTATGCTATTGAATAAAAAATCCAATCATACAGAACCAGTCTTACCAATAAGAACCTGTCTTTTATAACGTATCACCCCTTGTTGCAGAACATTGTGTGCCAAACTTCCTGCTGCAATAGTTAAAGTTTAAATTAGTTACTTTTCTTCATCATCATCTTCATAATTAGTTGTCACCTACAGAAGCTAATCTGAACCACTATAGTGATAGTTGTACTCACCTGCACATCTCTTAAGTCTGGATAGAGTTTCAACAACTCTATTTTCCACACCAAAACGATGTTCAATAACAAAATAAAGCTTCACCAAACGAGAAACTCACTTCTTTTATAAGTTACTGTGAACTTTTTGTTCCAAGAAAAACTTGAGATTTTGATGATTTGTTATTATCGACAAGTGGCTTACCCTCCGGATAATGGTGCTATTTAGAAACTACTATCAATACTACAATCAGTTTCTTCTCATAAATTGGCAAGTCTATATTTCTAGGACCAAAAGCTAGTCTCAAGAAAGCTATTAGTTGTCCTAGTTGTGATAAAACTGCCCCCATACCCAAATTAGAGGCATTAGTCTCTAATGTAGATCTTTGGGATAATTCCCCTCAGACCCTTTGGGTTTGCAGAAATTAGTGATTCAACCCCTCTAGTTTTTTTTTATTATTTAGCCCCTCTAGTTTGTGAAAAGGGTATTATTTAACCCCTGTTGTCGGAATCAGATCTTTTCTCTGGCGAAAATGGACCTAAGATTACTAAAATACTCTTTTCCTTTAAAAAGTAAAAAAATAAATTGAAACAAAATCATAATTTGTATTGAGCTAAAATTTTTCATGAAGCATCCTAAAAATATAAATGATTTACATAAAATATTTCAGAAATTTTGGAGGCACAAAAGTAGTTGTTTTATTTTCCAATGTGCCAAAATTTTATAAAATTATATAAAATAAAAAAATTTCTAATTGGGCTGAAACTTGTCCCATGTGTTCTTAAGCATATTTAGTGAATTTAGAACCTAAAATTTGTTCTATGTGTCCTTAAGCATCTTTACTAAAGACTCCATCTTTAGTAAAAAAATAAATTAAAACTCTATATATTTGGTATCCCCTGACTTTTTCAAAATTGGCTAGTGAAAATCTAGACTTTTTGATTCCTTAATTCATTGAAGATGCTTAAAGACACATGGGATAAGTTTTGGCCCAATTAGACAATTTTTCTATTTTATATGATTTTACAAAATTTCTGCACGTTAGAAAATAAAAAGAGATACTTTTTTGCCTCCAAAATTTCTAAAATATTTTATATAAATCAGGTATATTTTTGGATGCTTTATGAAAAATTTCAGCTCAATATAAATTACAATTGTGTTTCAATTTATTTTTTTACTTTTTAAAGGAAAAGGATATTTTAGTAATCTTAGGTCCATTTTTGCCAGAGAAAAGAGTTGATTCTGGCAACAGGGGTTAAATAATATCTTTTTCACAAACTAGAGGGGCTAAATAATAATAAAAAAAACTAGAGAGACTGAATCACTAATTTCTGCAAACCCGAGGGGCCTGAGGGAAATTATCCCTTGATTTTTTTATAAAAGCCGGATAAGCAAGAAGTGGTACAAAAACCATCCTCCTCTTCAACTCAACAAAGGCTTATGAAGCTTCCTCATTGCATTTGAATGCCTCCTCCTTCAACAAATTAAACAAAATAAGCTACAGCTGAATACCTTTTGAGGAACTTTCTATAATACCCAGTCAAACCTCAAAATCCTCTCAAGTTTTTCACATTCGTAGGTATTGGCCACTCTTTTATTGCTTTAATCTTCTTTGGATCAGTGCAAACCATTTCACGAGATATCACATGTCCTAGATAATTTACAAAGTTCACCCCAAATCATACTTAGACAGTTTTATATAAAAACTAATTTGTTGTAGCAGTTAAAACATCTTCTGAAGGTGGTCTAAATCTGTGTGTTCATCTCCAACATAGGTCAAGATATCATAAAAAAAAGATTAGCACAAATTTTCTCAAGTAAAAAGCCAAGGTTTTGTATCGTAGACTGAAAGTGGTAGGAGCATTTGTGAGACCAAAGAGCATTGGCCATGATGAATTCTGAATGCAATATTTGGGACATCCTCCTTTTTCATCTTGATCTAATGATATTAGTCAGCACTCAAATCCAACTTCAAAAACACCTGTGCATCCTTCAATTCATCTAGAAGATCATCAATAATACGAATGAGATATTTGTTCTTGAAAATCTTGTTGTTTAATTACTTATTATCCACACACATGCCATGTCATATCCTTCATTGTTGCAAAAAATTGAGAAGCCTAATCAGACAAGGAGGAGGATGCGAAGTTATGAATGTGGGCAACTAGACCTCGATTCTAGAAGGAGGTGACCAAATTAAAAAGGGAGAATGTCTTAGGGTTAGAGTTCTTGTGGGAATTGGGAAATTGTTTCCTTAATTTGGGGTGACCGTTAGAGAAGGAGCTGAGCTAGCCAAGGAGAAGCGTGGGGAAGTCGAGCTGAATAAGTAGTTGACATACGTGGCAAAGGAGGGTTTGTCAAAGGAGCGCGCGAGAAGGGGTGAGCTGAAGACAACCATTGGGTCATTAAGGGACTTTTAAGTCAGGCACGAGATGTTGAACACCAACGGGAGTCCCAACGAGATCAATAATTCATCAACGTGAGTTCGTTAGCCATCGGAATTTTTTAATCATCATGTGTATTTGACTAGAGTCCTAAAATTTTCTAATCAAATTAGAATTTTCTAGTTTGAATTGGGAATCATAAATAGTTGATTATGATGTTGGTTTTTCTAATTTTCTAATCATCATCGTGAAAGTAGAAAGAGAAGATGAGTCATTAAAATATTTTGGGTAAATACATAATTTACTATGTGTATAAGCAAACTAGAGGAAGTAACTTATCAATTTTATACCAGGAGTTGAATCAGTAATTTATGCATTATAGAAAAGGATTAAAATAATTTGCCCAAATATTTATTTTGTCATTTATTGCAAAAATCATGTTATCCCTGTATTTTGTTGTTGCTCGCTACTTTGATGCGGTGCCCTAAATATAAATCAGCAAAAGAGGGAAGCCTTTATACTCTCTAACCACACCACGTCATTGTCTCTGATGGTACAGAGTCGTTTATGTTTAGATTATGTTTTGTTGGTAGCTGTTTGAGTTCTTCCATGGAGTACACATCAAAACCTTTTGAGATTAGCGAAAATATCATTTTTAGAGATTTTTATGGTGTATATTTGTGAACTATTAAAATTAATTTTTTTTAACTACAAATATGAATTAAATACTTTGTGCAAAATTACCAAGGTTTTAAAGAATGCGATTCAAACGGCGGTTCATTTTTTCATATAAACCAGCTTACCTTGTGGACCAGATGACTTATGGTCGACCGTTTGGACAAAAAATTCAGTTCAGTTGTCTAGTTGAACCGTATTTGGGTATTTTATAAAAAAATGGTGTATTTATGTTATGACCCTCGCAAACTTTGTCCTTGTTGTGACCACTAGATCAGATCTTTTGATTATTTTATTTCGGTCAATTTTAGAACTGTTTGGCTTAATTCGTCGACCTTTAGAGGGTTTGGCATAGCTGTTTCGTGTGTACTCCAATTTGGATGATTCCAAGTTGAGTATGTTTGCAACACTTATATGCATAACTTCGATGATTTGAGTTTTGGTGATCTATGTTTGTGAAATGCGGTTGGTTTTAGGAATGATTAGCTTAGTTTGTCGACTTTTTGTAGAAAAATCATAACTCCCTCATACAAACTCCGAATTGAGTAATTCTAAAATGAGTAGATCCATACGACCTAGATCTATAACATTGCTAATTTGAGTTTTATGATTGGAGGTCTGAATCGGCATCTGGTGTCACCCTAGCAACTGCTAGCTTTCCTAGTGACCGCTGAAGGAGTTATAGGGGGAGTCCATTTTGTACTCGGCAATTACTGGCCTTACTAAGTTACTATTGGCCTGCCCGAGAAGCTTTGTTTTTGGACCATTTTGCCCCTCCCACTTGGTAGAACCTATATAAACACTTTCCTCATTTAGAAAGTTTATCCAAAAGCCATTCCAACATATATCTAAGCTAGAAAGTGGGAAGGAGAAAAAGAGAAGAGAGGAGAAGAAGATTTTCTTGGATTTGAGGTTTGTTAAGTTGATTTCAAATTAAAGTTTATTGAAATTAAGTATAAATATAGTGATTACCTTGAAGTTGATGTAAGCATGTGATGATTTGAGAAAGTTTTGTGGATATGGATATTCGAGTATGAAACCCCTTTGGAGTAATTTGTGCAACTTTGGTTTAGGTGAGGGGGATATTATTCGTAACCTTTGTTTTAGCTAACATTATTTATTTTAATTTGATGAATATACTTTGGTTTGATGAATTGTTATGTGAAAATGTTTGATAAATCTTTTGATGTATTCTTAGAAAGTTTGTATATTTGGCAAATTATGAGTCTGTTTATGATACATGTGATGCTTGGTATGAGTTTGCATACATGACCAACTAGTCTTGGTTAGTATGATATATGTGAGTCGATTTGTGAGATGGTGGATGATGAGGTCTACTCGTGACCAACTGGGGATGTTGACATATGTGCATATATTTTGAGGACACATTGGATTTGATACGATATGTTTGGTTAGAGGAGTTTGATATGATAATGCTTTAAAATATGGTATCCTCATGTTGTGAGAGGGAGTGACACATTCTAAACCTGTCTGAAGTCCATCTATTCATATGGCATTCACGACACCGGATTAGGATCAGAACATGTTTATCTTGTGTCTAGTATTCTGAAGTTTGTACGATTTGATGAATTACTTGTGATGTACTAATTGTTAATTTAATGTCATTTGGTCAATGCATGGGTACGATGTGGTGCATGTGGTTGGTTAATTAAATATAGGTTACTTTTAATATTTTTTCTACTAAGTACTTCAAAGTACTTATCCCCTCCCTCTACAGGTGACGAGAATTAGGGAATCGCTTTGATGTCTGGAGAATTTTGTCTGTTCAATTATTTGAAACAATCATCTTCTTTCCAAGTTGCTTCAAGTCTCCAAATGGTATTTTCATATTGTAATCTAAGTCATGTTGCTCTGTTATACATAGGTTTGAATTTTAGAATTATGTAAGAATACTTATAATGTATATTTATATATTTGAATTACTCTTCTGCTTTTGAATTACGCTCCCACAATTTGATATGTGTACACGATTTGAGGGTGGTTAGATCACGGCTCTTCAGCTTTGATGAGCATGACCCAGTGCTATATCAGTGACCTAGTTTTAGGTTTTGACAATTTATATGTTATTTTATAAAAATTTGGTATGTTTATATGTTATTTTTTACATATTGTGTTATAATTAATTTATTACATATATTATTTACCTAAATATGTATATATATTTTAAAAAGTTAGAGAAAAACTAGAAAAAAAATCTAGTCCAACCAAAAATTGGGCTGGACAAATTGGTTGATTCAAAGATCAGACCAAATTTTGGGTCGGCCTCTGGATCATTTATGAGAACCTGAAAATTAGAACTTACTAGCTTATTCGCATGTTCCACTCGGTTAAAATTTTCTAACAAAAAATTACAATCACAATTATCACTACAAGACAATTACAAAGAAGAATAATATTTTAAAATTTATAGATCAAATAAATCTATCATAATCTAGCATATTAAATTATTTTTAAAATTCATAATATGAATATATATATTTAAAATATGAGTTGTGTAAAAATTGAGAATAAAATTTTGCTTTTAATTTTTTTTTAAAAATATTGATTTTTACGTCAATTTTTTTATTTCAAATAAAGATTTTTTGTAGAGAGATAATCATTTTACATAATTTTTTAATAAGTAAAAATCTTTGTTAGTATGAAGTGTAATTTACATAATAAACAAAACGTGCACACAACCGACAGAGTTGGTGCCCTATTATATTTTCTTTCCTGAAGAACGACTCCACTTGTACACTGGTACTAGCTTGCCGTTGAGGTCTCCAAAAAATAATGCTAAAGAAAAAGAGCTATTTTTATCAATTGCTGATTCGCACATTGCATCTTCCAAGAAGTCAGGCAATTGCGACAAGCCAATACCTATCCAAGATAAAAAAAAACAATGGAACTAGATTCAGTCTGGACTAGTATTTTAGTCTAGGACTGTTCTGGACATTAAAGAGGGGCGGCTGAAAAACGGAGAAAGAAGGGGTGGGGATCAAGTAGTTTTTTTCAAGTAGTTCAGGTGATTTTTTAAAGTAGTCAAATGATTTTTTCATGTGGATTTTTTTAAGTAGTTTAGGTAGTTTTTTCAAGTGTTTCAAGTGGTTGACATACCTGGCAAAATCACTTGATCCGCGCGCCCTCCCTCTTTTTAAGTCGTTCAGAACAGTCTTGGAGATAACGTTCAGACCGAATCCGGTCCCAAAAACAATCCGAAATTATTATCTGTCCCGACCCTTAATAAATAAGAGAGGTCATATGGTCGGTGTTTCACTTGTGGTCAACGCACTTTAGATGATACCTATCAGGAGAAGGCTTAATTGTTGCTTATTTTTTGTGTGCGGAGGGAACACGAATTCCTATATTTTTATTTTCTTGTTTACCAGTATTTTAATGGGGCGGTGCACTAAGAGCCAGCAAAATAAAGAGCCAAGACCTTGAAACTCTTAACAATGCAATTCAAAAAATTATCAACTTGCTTGATAGATAGAGGTACAATAAGATTTTTTTTTTCCAAGGAAGGAAGGGACAAGAACGTGGTCAGTAGGAGAACTTAATGATGAAACAAAGACTTCTTACTTTTTTATAGTGTGATCATGTTAATGACGTGGGGATGAGTGTGTAGTATAGATACCTTTGACAAGAACGTGGTCAGTAGGAGAACTTAATTAATGATGAAACTTCCGACCAAAAAAAAAAAAAATTTAATGATGAAACAAAGACTTCTTACTTTTTTATTGTGTGATCATGTTAATGACGTGGGGATGAGTGTATAGTATAGATGCCTTTGAAAATATTTTTATTGATCATGGTTTCCTACGTCTTTATAAGATCCGGTGAAAACGGAGGGAGGGAGAGGCGGAGAGAAGATTCCCAAAGGTCAGATTCACTACTTTACTTTTGATGCGAGTGCTCCTTTGTCAACTTGCTTAATAAGAAGGTTTTTTTTTTTCGGAAGCAAGGGACAAGAAGGTGGTCAGGAGGACAATATAATAATGAAACAAAGACTTTTTATTATTATTTGTGAACGTGTTACTGACGTGGGGGATGAGCTGTCCAGTATCGATTCCTTTTTTATATTTTTTTTATTGGTCATGGTTTCTGCATCTTTATAAGATTTGGTTTTCTTTTTATAGGAGATATACGACTTGGTGAAAACGGAGGGAGAGGCGGAGAGAAGATTCATAAAGGTTAGGTTCACTACTTTACTTTTGATGCGAGTGTTCCTTTGTTTAAAACCTGCGAATCATATCTATTTTTCCTCTTTTTTGTTTGTTTTCAGTTCTTGTTCTTTGTCGTCTCACATGGATGATGCAGAATCCTCGTCTGTCGAATCTCTTTCCGTCGTCGTAATTAACGATGAAGAAGAGAAAGAGCATGTTCTACATTCTTGTCATCGTCACCCTCTAAAAAAAAGATATCCTTTCGAAAATGACCCGCGCGAGTGCAACATCTGCTCACTGGTATTACCACAAGAGCAAACTTGGGAATGTTTAGAAGAAGGATGCAACTTTCATATTCATGAACATTGCCTTGATTCTCTTGGTAAAATAGTTCAAATGCAGTTTAGATCTCTTGCAGGGGATGATTGGATTCTATATCTACAGGATGGTGGTGATGAAGCATGTTGCAAGTACTGCGAAGTTCAATTTCCTTTCAACGGGGTTGCCTTTCGATCCACATATTATAGTAACGACTACTTGTGCATTGCGTGTTATCTGCTGGTAGATGAAATGAAAGATGGAGATTATACAAATACAAATATTGATTCATATCTCCAACATTTTTTTCATCCATGTCGTCTAGATATTGTATTTTCTCCATCCACAACCTGTAACGCTTGCTTCCTGAACCACAATTTCCTTTCCTTGGCTTGCTATACCTGCAACTTCTTCCTTGATATTGAATGTGCCAAGCTTAAACAAGTTAGCTATGCAGGTGACTCTAACCAAATCCATCATTTTTGTCATTGGCATCCCTTGCAACTTTTTCAAATATATGAAGAAACTTTGTGCAAATTATGTGAAAGTTCTTCATCACGTACTACTTCCAACTCCTTTTACGGTTGCGCCCAGTGTCATTTTTACGTCCACAAATCATGCCTCAATATTTTACCTCAAAAGACTGTCCATCCCTCGGTTGATGAATTCATTGTCCTCCTCACAGTTCCCTCCTATGTGTGTAGAGAATGTAATAGAGCATGTTCGGGGTTGACCTTTTACTCTAACGGAGTCAACTTTTGTGTCAAATGTATCTTGTGTCCGGTGCATGAATTCGGTGGCTATGGAGGATTTGAAAGCATCCACCATCGGCATGAACTAGCCATTACCGAAGTCGGTGAAGCCACTTGCTTCATGTGCAGAAAGGACTGTTCCGGACTGAACTATGAGTGCAACAAGTGTTGTATCTATTTTCACAAGTCGTGTGCGGAGTTGCCCGGAACAATGCAGCATCCTATTCATCAACTTACTTTGGCTTATTTGGATGCATCTAGAGAAGTAAAGTGCGATTTATGCCTTCAAATTGGTCCACCAGACTTTTCTCTTTACAATTGGTATTATCGTTGTGTGAGCTGCAGCTTCTCTTTGGATTCCCATTGCGCTTCTTCTTGCCTATCAGCCATTGAGTACCAAAGGCATCCACATCTTCTCTATGTTGGGAAACAGTTAAAACTTTACTCTAAAAGGCCTCCACATCTTTTCGGTGCTCAGGAACCTGTACCACGGGATGAAGAACTTTGCAACAAATGCTCTGAAACTTTTCCAAAAGACTGCTGTTCTACGTTGTGGAGAATGCAACTTTGATCTCCATCTTGAATGCGGTCCGTTACCTTGCAAAATCAAAGATCCTCGCCATTCCCATCCTCTCAAACTCCAAGAGTACTATGTGGAAGACAACGACATGTCAGATCTGTTTGCTTGCCATATTTGCGAGGAAAAGCGGAATCCAAGGGAGCGAGTTTATCTATGTACAGAAGGTTGTCTAATGACATGCCATGTGGAATGTGTGCTAACAGAGGTATGCTTTTATCACACCTAGTCATTTACAAACTCCACATCCAAGATTCTAGTTGTTAACCTATTTTTCTTGAGTGTCTCCAGGTCGTAGCATCACTCCGGGGCGAGCGGGGACTATTGGAGTTGGACACGGTGTATCCAAAAGTTGCGTGCAAGATGATAACCAGAGATTCGAACTTGAAAGAGATGAACACTTGTGCTGGCAGGGGGGAAAATACTGAAAATGTGGCAACAGATGCACCTGTCTTCTCTTTGATGGAACTCATTGAATCAGCTAAACCCGACTTTGAGTCCGAGCCGTTAGAAGAAAGAAACAACAAACTCAAATCAGGCGCCTCAGACCTCAGACGAGATGGCTCGAGCCAAAGTGACTATGATGGACGTAAGTACCATTACTCCCGGAAGGCCTTCACGCAATTCATCAACAACATTGAAGAGAATCAGGGGCTGGATTTTGACTGGGATAAATTCAAGAAGATCTTTTCTCAGCTTGAAGGAACACGTATCGGAGGAGATTATCTGCTACCCAACACTCTTGATTCAGCGTACAATCATATCTTCGCTAGGCACACCATCTTCGGTCCAGACTGCAAGCTCAGTCACGATCAAAAACGCCTTATCGTGTTCTACATCTGCTCTATTCTGCACGATATGCGCATGACCAAGGTCAGAGATGTCTCGGCAGAAAGAGTCGCATTGTGGTCATCTACTCTGAAAGCTGTACGAGCGATGGATAGACACAACGGCATCGAGCTGGATTTCTTGTTTAAACACGTGAAGCGAATTGCAGAAGATCATTATATGGTGCAAGCTGTAGACATCATCGAGGATACATTCTCCAAAATGTGCAAGAAAAACAGAGATCTATCTGCGCGGAAGGAGAGGCTAATCAGAGAATTGGCTGAGACCAATAGTGATATAGAAGACAGCAAGGAAGAATTGCGGAGCTTTAGAGCATACAGATCAGCGGGAGCAAGAGAGACAAAGAAGGAGTACTATGCTTCCTTAGAAAACAAATGGAGGCCTTGCTATGAATTTTAGGACATTTAGTGAATGAAGGGTGTGGTAATTGCATGTTAAAAACAAATGGATCTTATATTCAGTTAATCTGTGTTATGTTTGACATTATCTCTCTGTTTCCATTACGATGATAATTTGTTAAAATATTTTTTTCTTGATCTTCTTCTCTCTGTTCAAGTGCAATAAGCTCGTAAGCGTTCTGATTAAGCATGGCTACAACTGAAATGGGTAAACACACATACGCCAAGTACCATCTTTTTTTGGGATAAGTAATGCCGGGACAGCACACGGACTCAAACTATCTCGAATATGGCCCTTACGTAGCAAGTCCTCAACTTGTCGTCGAAGTTCCTCATGTTCAGAAGGGCTCATACGATAATGAGGGTGGTTTGGTAGAGCTGCGCCTGGGACTAAGTCAATCTGGTGTTGTATGTTACGCAACGGTGGAAGACCCGACGGTAAATCCGCTAGGAAGACATCAGCAAATTCCTCAAGAGGAGCCATTTGTGTAGGCAGATTATTGTGGTTGTCAAATTGATGAGCTACGAGCAAGATGGTATAAGGAGAGGTCTCCATTTCTTGAAGGAAAGCACTGCGCTGTGATGCGTCCAAACTTGGATCTAAATACGTACAAGAATTACACGATCGCACAAGTAGTATCATGATAAGTAGGATCGT
>SOPF01023548.1:0-21562 GCA_012979155.1 Hypericum perforatum
CACTCAAACCTTCAACATACCTCAAACTCCAAATCATCTAAAAATTATAAAGTTTCTCAATCATCACCAACTTATACCAACTTCAAGGTAAATACTAGATCTACACTTATTTTCAATAAACCTTAATCCAAAAATCACTTACCAATCTCCAAAACCAAGAAATCTTCTTCTCTTTCTCTTCTCCTCCTTCTTCTCCTTTTCTCCCTCTCAAATGGCTAGATATTTAGTTGGAATGCCTTTGGATAGGACTTTCTAATTAAGGAAGGTGGTATTTATAGTTTTTACTAAGTGGGGGGCAAAATGGTAACAAAATAGAGCTTCTCGGGTAGCCCAGTGGTCGTTGGGATCCCAGTGGCCACTGGCCCTAAAATTTGGCAAATCTGTAACTCCCTCATGATTCCATCAAATAATCCTCCATTGTCAAAACTTAAATCATCAAAGTTGAACCTCTAGATGTTACCAACATTCTCGAATTGGAATCACTCAAATCGGAGGTCGTGTGACGAAGTTATGAACTTTCTAAGAAACGGGCACGCAGCCCAGCGAGCACTGGACACCCCAGTGGTCGCTGGCCCCCAAAACTCGCAAATCTGTAACTCCCAACTTCCGAATTTCACAAAACACAAATCATTAAAGTTGTAGATCTATGTCTTACAGATCTACTCGTCTTGGAATCGCTTGATTCGGAGTTCGTATGAAAGAGTTATGATTTTTCTAACAAAAGTCGACGAACTAAATCTATCTCATTCCTAACTCACCCGAAATTTACTCAAAACTCCAAAACACAAGGCTCAAATCACAAAACTCAAATCACAGAAGTCGTAGACTAATGTGTTACGGATCTTTTCAACTTGGAATCATCCAATTTGAAGTTCATACGAAAAACTTATGCTTATTCCTCTAAAGGTCGACGAATTCATCACAACGGTTCTAACACCGATCGAAACAAAATAACCAAAGGTCGGACCGAACGGTCACGACTAAGGCAAAACTAGCGAGGGTCATAACACCCAGCTTGGGCACTCTCACCCATGTGACTACTTGAGAAGTAATAGCATCTTCCGGGTCAAAATTTGGAGACCATCGATGGACAGTAACATAATGATCCGCAATCATCCATGGTCCCCCCATCAAAATATGATCATATTCCTTATCGGAAGCAGGTCGAACAAGATAGAAACCATAGTCTAGATCTATCATCAAGAAATCAGCAGGGAGACCCCATAATTAGGCCAAACGTCTCTTGAGATAGAGATACGAAAGTTTGAAGTTGAGTACCTTGGCTATTAGTGTCTTCCACCAGGGGCGTCTCATGTCGATCTTTTCCTCTTTTGTGAAACGGATTGTGGGGCAGTAGGAGTTTTCTTCGTCTTCCCCTTCAGAATCGCTCGACACCATTTTTTCTGAGTCAAAATCAAAAAAATGGCTCTCTTCCGTCGTTGCTTGATCTTCCAGATCTCCCATAATTGCATCTCTGAAAGACAGCTTTCTCCTTCGTTCTTCAGGTTTGTTCACCGGCACAGGGTGCGGATCTGGGTAGTCGCTTGACTAGCAAAGGCGACGCCCGTAGTTGTTTTTAATTTTTTACCTCCCCGGGGAGGCGTAGCAGCTGGCAAGGGAGGGGGTTCAGGACCGCCTCCCTTGGGAGGATCCATCTCCGATTGAAGGAAGATTCCGTCCGTCAAGAATGGCCGTTTACGTGGCTAGGGTTTTCGCTTTTTTTTTTCTCTTCGAAAGTTACCTACTTTGTGTTACAATTTTTAACATTGTGATTTTGATGCAAGCATATATAGTTAAAAATTGTGATGGGTGTTGTTTTATTTGACAATGACATCCATTTAGCTTTATCATCCACACCAGTTGATATTCAACTACCTAATTTGTCCGTTTATGTGTTTCTTTGTGTTTAAATTTGCTCGTAGGTTTTGTTGATTATTGGGAACATAGTAAACTTGTTTCAAGCAATCTTTATGTCTCACTTCATATATTACCAATTTTATGCGTCATAAGCCTATTAATTCTCGATTGAAAATGCACTAGAATACAAATCATGAAACTACAAGTTGTTTTTAAGAAAGTTTTAAGTTTCACTTCATATATTCCACAAAGCATGTTCTTAATTTGGCGATTAATTAGCAGAAGTACGACGCGGTTGTTGGGGATGTAGACATCTGATATAGCAGGACAATGCACGTGGACTTCGCGGCGTACATGCCATCGACAGTGGAAATGGTTGTCCCAGTCAGGATAATTATCTCTTTTCTTCATTTCTTTTTGAGAATAAGAAACTTCATTCATTCATAATAAGCCATCCGACATCTACAAAGTGCAGCTATGGAAAAACAATAATTACACTTCAGCCCCTTCGCTATGGATCTGGCCATAGATGGGAGCGATAATCCATCTTTCGCGAAGATCTCTTCCAGCAATGGAGTAGTTTTCCATTAGTGACCATGCAGTATATCATAGAGCTAAACAAAAGTAGAGATCCAAATAGAACTAGAACAACTGGAAAAACAACAAACAACCAAAATAAACTCTCACCAGGGGAGACGAAAACTCTCACAAGGAGAAACTCACTCCATTATTCAACGGAAGAAGCAGGACACAGGGACGAAACAAACAGAAAGAAAAAGAAAAACAAACGGCAAACAGGATTTTTAAGGAGTCGTGGAAGCAGCAGTCGAGGACCGACCCGCCGTGGAGGGTGAAAAGCAAGGAGGGAGACCGGTATGAGCCTCCCCCCTACCTGGGGTTATCTACTTGGCGGCTAGGTTTTTTGAGAGAGAGAGAGAGAGGTGTTGGAACTTTTTTGATAAGATATCTCTTTTCTTCATTTCTTCAATATTTTTAGTTTATTATTTCTCTTTTCAAATTATTACATCGTTAGTCGTAAATACAACAGATATATTTATAAGTGTGAAATACTATCTCACACGTTATATTTATGTTTTAAATTGAATATCAATTTTTTTATTTGTTATCAGAGTTGATTAGTTCGTGATCAGTTATTACTTACATTATCTCTTTGTAATATCATGTTAGTAAAATTAAAATTAATATAAATTTTGGTTTGACGACTTTCATTTCAGATGAATATACATTTAATTGTATTAAAAAAATAATCAAGTGGTCATAAGAGTTGGGATGCGATTATACTAGCGTTAATACACTAGATCCTATTAGAACTTCGAAGTTAAACACATGAACAAAATAGAACTAGGATGTGTGAATTCTTAAAAACAAATTCTCACGTTTCTTGAAAAAAAAGTTTGGAGTTGTATATAAAATTATAAATTTATAAGAAGTTAGTGAATACTTAAATGGCCAATTAGTTGCATGTATATTTTGCTATCCCTTGTGTAGATCGTGCACAATTCCAACAACAGGGGAGAAGGTGACGAGAAATTTGACGAGGATGGTTGTTCTGGTATGGTGTTTCGCTGTTCTGATCTTGGTCCAAAGCTACACCGCTAATTTAACGAGTCTCCTAAAAGTACAAAAGCTAGAACCTAGTGTCAACAAGCCGGGCACAGAGAACGTGGGATACGAGCAAGGTTCTTACATGGAGGGCTT
Source organism: Hypericum perforatum (assembly GCA_012979155.1). Classification (NCBI taxonomy): domain Eukaryota; kingdom Viridiplantae; phylum Streptophyta; class Magnoliopsida; order Malpighiales; family Hypericaceae; genus Hypericum; species Hypericum perforatum. Next base: position 3,577 of record SOPF01023548.1, read on the forward strand.
CCTCAAGGGTTTAGGTTCAAGGAGTCCAATCTCGTCATGTTCAAATCCGCCGAGGATCTCCGTAGGCTTTTCCAGTTGGGCCCTCGAAACGGCGGCATCGCCGCGGCGTTCAACGACGCACCAACTATGAAGCTGTTCTTGTCACAGTATTGCAACGAGTACGCCGTTGTCGACCCCACCTTTCAAACTGATGGATATGGACTTGCTTACTTTGCAGGTATTTCCAGAAGAGTCTCCTTTGGTGTCTGATATTTCCAGGGCAATCCTAGAACTCGAAGAAAACGGCAAGATGAGTCAAATCGAGGACAGATGGTTTGACAACGAAAAACATTGTCCGGACTCCAACACATCCATCAATTCTACCGCCCTCGGCGTGGAAAGTTTCATGGGGCTATTCATATTAGCCGGAGTAGCATCAATCTTTGCTCTTGTGATGTCTCTCTCCTTCTCTGTTCGCGACAGCGATCAACCGCTGGACGACTTGCCACCGGAGACTCCAGCAACCTGGGGCTCCAAGGTCCGGACGGCACTGGCCAGATTCTCCGGAATGCGCCGGAGATCCTCGGCGGTCACCGCTGATCGACCGGATGGCGGTGCGCATTTGATGGATGGTGGCGATTCAGCTTCGTCTACTGTGTCGACTAATTCGATCGTCTCGGACGCCTCGGGTACGGATGTATCGATAATAGCTAGTCCCAGTTCAACCACTCAAATGATTAGAAGAATCAGTCACCAGAGTAATATTTAGGTGAACTAAAGTGCTACGTTGTGTATTTATTGGTGATAAAATGCTTTTGTGTTATATGTGTATATGTAGACAATTTAGTATTATTTCAACTAATCCGATTTAATGTAGCTTTTTTTATTTACTTGGTCACGCTATTTAACGGTAAAACCCATTTGTTCAATGCTATATCATTGTCAAAACAGTTGTTTTCGTGGAATTGGTGTGAAATCAGTTGTTGGTAAATTGAAATCATTTCAAGGTTGAAATCTTGCCCTATACTTCCCAGGAATATGATTTATCTCAGGTATAATCTTTTCACGGTTTTTTCTTAGTTTTTTAATCTTTGATTTTACATTGAGCTGTTCGAATAGTGTATTTGCATTGTAATCCGACTGCTCTTTCCTTGTAGTATCCTTTTCCATTGATGATTTAGCTTAGAATGTGCCAGGTCAAGCAAACTTTTCTAGCCGGTTATTTTACTAATCGCTTATTAAAGTTCCAAAACTTAATAAAATATTTATCTTTAAAAATACTGAAATTATTTTACATTTAATTGGGCCAATCAGTATACGTGTGCTTTCCCTGGAAATTTAAAATGGCTCACATGGGCGGGACGACTAGCTCCGGCATTCATTGAGATAAGCTTTCTCACATTCGACTTGCCTTTTAGGGTGAAGTCAAATCTGATATGTAGATATCTCCGACGGTTAATTAATCAAAGACAGTATTTTGTTTCCTTCCTATTGTTTTTTATAGGATTGTTTCCTTCCAGTTGGGAAGGCATTGTTTGTGTTATTTAGGGAAATCCCTGCGAAACTTCGATTGAATTGCCTTCCAAGTTCTAACTTCAACACAGTGAATCTATCTATATAAGACTTTGCTTCCCATAATTAGTGTCCATGCCCACAACCTACTTTCATCATGTGTAATAATAACATCCTCGTGATCACTCTAGTAACAATAATGCTGTTTTCCTGGTCCACATGTAGTAGGGCTAGTGCTGCCCAGGTGAATGTAGGGCTAGTGTTTGATGAGTTGGGAGGTAAAGAAGGGGATGGTGTTTTCTGCGCGATCGAGATTGGCCTCTCCGAGTTCTATGCGACGCACGGGAGGCACTTCGGGACCAGGTTGGTGATTCACAAAAGGGACTCCCACAACGACGTCGTCAATGCTGCTGCTGCAGGTTAGTTTTTCTTTGGTTTATACTTTATGTTGTCCAGCTTCGGACTAGATAGGATTTTTGAAAAATGACAAAAACACCGTTGCATATGCAAAATCTCGTAGTTACTATCATCCATGAGCTTTGTTTAGCAAAATTCTGTTAGCTATTAGCTAAAGTAACTTTTCTACCGGGCTACAATGTTCATGATGTTCTCAAGATGACACTGATTGATTTAGGTGATTTTAATTTCTAAAACGCGCAGCTTTGGATCTGATTGAAAACGTGCAAGTACACGCCATATTGGGACCCCAAACATCAATGCAAGCCAGCTTCATGATCGAGCTTGGAGACAAGGCTCAAGTTCCAATTATCTCATTCTCAGTTTCGAGCCCTACTCTTACTTCCGACCGGAAACCCTTCTTCTTCCGAGCAACCCAGAGCTACTCCACGGAGGTCGACGCAGTGAGTGCAATATTTCAAGCCTTTGGATGGAGAGAAGTCGTCGCGGTCTACATCGACAACGACTTTGGTCGAGGAATCTTACCTTACCTGAACGACGCCCTGCAAGCTGTCAATGCCCGGATCGTGTACCGGTGGCCCATCCTGCCACAGGCGAGCGATGACCTTATTCTCATGGGGCTATACAAGCTCAAGACAATGTGGACTAGAGTGTTCATTCTCCATATGTCGCCTACTCTTGGGTACCGTTTCATTCGCAAGGCCCAAGAAGCTGGAATGGCAGACAAGGGCTACGTATGGATTATGACTTCTGGAATAACCAATTCGCTTCACGGTGTAAGCTCTTCGGTGTTTGGTCCTATGCAGGGTGCATTAGGTGTCAGGCATCATGTTCCAGTGACCAAAGAGCTTCAAGAGTTTAAGGCCAGATGGCTGCTGAAAATCCATCGGCAGAATCCCCGGATACTTCATCCCGTTCTCGATGTCGTTGCGCTATGGGCTCACGATGCTGCCGTCGCATTGGCAATGGCAGTCGAGCTGACCGGGACAAGTAACTCTCCCGTCGATCAACAAAAGGCCAATAACATCGGTTCATCGGAGATTAACTCTATAAGGGTGTCTCCCATCGGCAAAAAACTCATTCGCGCATTGTCGGAGGTTAGTTTCACGGGTCTTATGGGGAACTTCCGATTCGTCGACGGGCAGTTGCCTGCCTCGGTTTATCAGGTGGTTAACATTCACGACGACGGGGCGAGACGGGTAGCATTTTGGACACAGGAAAGCGGCCTCATCAGGAATTTGAGCGCCAAACCGCCTATCCGCAAGGTACCGAATTCCTCTTCAAGTCTTGCACCCATCATCTGGGCAGGAGAGTCTAATTCTGTTCCCAAAGGTTGGGAGATTCCTACAAGTGGTAACAAGCTCAAGGTAGTAGTTCCGGTGAAGCAAGGGTTTCTGGAATTCGTTAACGTTTCGATAGATCCGAGAACCAATGCTTATGTCGTGTCAGGATTTTCCATTGATATCTTCAAGGCTGTAAAAGAAGCCTTGCTTTATCCTGCGGATTGCTGCGAGTTCATCCCATTCGCTAACCCGAACACACTAGATCCTGCCGGGACGTACGACGATATGGTGGACCAGGTTTACCAAGGGGTAATTAATTACCACCCCTCTCATCATTGAATTAGAAAACTATATGGTTTTACGTAATTTTTTTTAAATAGCCTATGATTTCGAAGCTAAAAGGCCAAAACTTCAGTTCGGTATAATATGGTTTTACGATTTTTTTTATCATTAACATTGTGATTTTGAAGCATAGCTAATAATAAATTGTGATGGATGTTGTTTTTTTTGACAATGACATCCATTTAACTTTATCATCCGCACCAATTGATATTCAAGTACTTAATTTTAATTTGTCTGTTTATGTATTTCTTTGTGTTTAAATTTGTTCGTAGGTTTTGTTGATTATTGGGCTCATAGTAAATTTGTTTTCAAGCAATTTTTATGTTTCCCTTCATATATTAACAATTTTATGCGTCATAAGTCTATTAATTCTCGGTTGAAAATGCAATAGAATACAAATCATGAAACTACAACTTGTTTTTAGGTTTCACTTCATATATTACAACTTTTTCATATGTTTCACAAAGCAGTCTCTTAATTTGGCGATTAATTAGCAGAAGTATGACATGGCTGTGGGAGATGTAGACATCAGATATAGCAGGACAATGCTCGTGGACTTCGCGCGGTACATGACATCAACAGTGGTAATGGTTGTTCCAGTCAGAGACAACGGCGGCAAAAATGCGTGGATCTTCTTGAAGCCTATGACGTGGCAGCTCTGGCTCACAATCGCCTTCTTCTTCCTCTGGATAGGTTTTGTGGTCTGGGTTCTTGAACGCAGGGTCAACGATGAGTTTCTTGGTCCCACTTTCCAGCAAGTTAGCACCGGCTTCTGGTTCTCCTTCTCTACCATGTTTTTTTCACAGAGTACGGTATCTCTTTTCGTCATTTTCTTCATTTCTTCAATATTTTTAGTTTATTATTTCTCCCTTCAAATTATTACATATTTAGTCGTGAATAAAAGAAAATTATTTTTATAAATGTGTAACAAATTATATTTAAGTTTTGAGTTGAATATGAAGATTTTTATATGGTATCAAAATTGATTAATGTGGCGACTCGTTGTTACGTGCGCTACCTCCACTGTAATATTACGTTGTAATATTACGTTAGTGAAGTCAAAATTTGTATAAACTATAATTTTACGAATATCAATTGAATAAGTGTGTTGAGATTTAACACACATTTAATACTAAGATGTGTGACCTCATCAAAATTTCTCTTCGTTGAACCACTCTCTTTTCTTGACAAAAAAAAAGGTTTGGAGTCGTATATATAATTATAAATTTATGACACATTAGTCAATACTTAAATGGCCAATTAGTTGCATGTATAATTTGCCATCCCTTGTGTTGTTTCGTGCATGATGATGACTCAAAAACTTTCCAATTCCAACAACAGGGGAGAGGGTAACGAGAAATTTGACGAGGATGGTTGTTCTGGTATGGTGTTTCACTGTTCTGATCTTGGTCCAAAGCTACACCGCTAATTTAACGAGTCTCCTAACAGTACAAAAGCTCGAACCTAGTGTCAACAAGCTGGGCACAGAGAACGTGGGATACGAGCAAGGTTCTTACATGAAGGGCTTCCTTAAGGGTTTAGGGTTCAAGGAGTCCAATCTCGTCATGTTCAAATCCGCCGAGGATCTCCATAAGCTTTTCAAGTTGGGGCCTCAAAAAGGCGGCGTCGCTGCTGCGTTCGACGACGCACCCACTATGAAGCTATTCATGTCACAGTATTGCGACGAGTACGCCATTGTCGACCCCACCTTTCAAACTGATGGATTTGGATTTGTAAGAAAATCCCTTCATTTAAGAAAAAAATTAATTTTACATTAAAAGTTTTTTTAAAAAATATATGATTTTACCATAGTTTTTAAATTGACGGTTTGACCAGTCGGACCATGAATCGCCCAAAATACCGGCCAAAAATAGGTAATCAGAATACTGCCCGATCGAACTCGGAAAATCCGGTTCGTTAAGTTTTTAAAAAAATTACAAACATGTGGCTCGAAACTATGCCTCTAAGATATAAGAGTCTTGTGCTCTACCAAGATAGGTAAGCTGAGTGTTAAAAGCCCAGCACTTTAATTTTTATATATTTATAAACTATGATCTATTTTTTTTAACTCCAAACACCAAGCCCAGCCCATAAACCAGCCTTTCCCCCCTTTCCCAAAACAAAAAACAAAGCCCAGACCGGAAACCAACTTTTCTTCTTCTCCCCCACCACACCCAAACAAGCCTAGCACTTTAACTTATATATATATTTATAATTTTTTTAAATTTAAAATCCGGTCCGACTGATGATTGGAATAGTCAGACCAGTCGACCCACAAATCGCCAAAAAATTTAAGTCGATCTCCGGGTTGTTTTTGAAAACTATGAATTTTACTGATAATATTTTCTAGAAGAAAAACCTTGCTATTTGGAAGATGTTGATCTCTTCAAATTTCTGATATATTAAAACCTAATGAACAAAATTATAAATATATTTATCTCAATTTATAAGTTCGCAAAATCCACATATATATTAAAATATATTTTTTTTCATTGGATATGAAGATTGTTGTTGCGCACATGACCTCTTGTGTCGACATTTTACAAAGTCAAAGTCTATGAAAACTTAAAATCTTTAAACTTTGTTTGAAGTATCATATTAGAATTATCATATTACTAGTTTAACTTATTTATAAGATATAAAAACTATTCATATAAGATTCTAACAATTATAACTATTTATAATTAGTAAGAATTATTTTACCAGCTTTTTGAAATTTTCAATTGCTTACTTTGCAGGTATTTCCAAGAGAGTCTCCTTTAGTGTCTGATATTTCCAGGGCAATCTTAGAACTCGAAGAAAACGGCAAGATGAGTCAAATCGAGGACAAATGGTTTGCCAACGAAAAACATTGTCCGGACTCCAACACATCCATTAATTCTACCGCCCTCGGCGTCGAAAGTTTCATGGGGCTATTCATATTAACCGGAGTAGCATCAATCTTTGCTCTTGTGATGTCTCTCTCCTTCTCTGTTCGCGACAGCGATCAAGCGCTGGACGCCTTGCCACCGGAGACTCCAGCAACCTGGGGCTCCAAGGTCCGGACGGCACTGGCCAGATGCTCCGGGATGCGCCGGAGATCCTCGGCGGTCACCGCTGATCGACCGGATGGCGGTGCGCGTTTGATGGATGGTGGCGATTCAGCTTTGTCTACTGTGTCGACTAATTCGATCGTCTCAGACGCCTCGGAGACGGATGTATCGATAATAGCTAGTCCCAGTTCAACTACTCAAATGACTAGAAGAATCAGTCACCACAGTAATATTTAGGTGAATCTCAGGAAAGAAATCCTACGTTGTGTGTTTATTGGTGATAAAATGCTTTTGTGTTATATGTGTATATATAGACAATTTAGTATTTTTTCAACTAATCCAATCTAAAGTAGCTTATTTTATTTACTTGGTCACGCTATTTAACGATAAAACCCATTCTTTCAATGCTATGTCATTGTCAAAACAGTTGTTTTCGTGGAATTAATGTAAAATCAGTTGTTGGTAAACTGAAATCATTTCAAGGTTGAAATCAGTTCTCGAATATCATTAACTTCCGCCAGAGCATCAAAATAGAGAAGGCAGAGAGGTAAAGATGAGCCTTGTGCTGAAATAGAAACACTCTAGTAAAACCCGCTATTTTTTTCGTCTAAAGTTTGTCACATATTGAACTCATTGATAGCTTTTGCATGTCATTTGTAAACTACAATTATTTTATAATCTACCATGTTTTATTGGAGGCAGCTCTAAGCTTTATTACATTCGACGTGTCTTTTAAGAGATACCAAACCACCTAGGGTGAAGTCAAATCTTATATGTAGATGTCTCCGACGGTTAATTAATCAAAGACAGTATTTTGTTCCCTTCCTTGTTGTTTTTTTATCGGATTGCTTCCTTCCAATTGGGAAGGCATTGTTTGCGTTATTTAGGGAAATCCCTGCGAAACTTCGATTGAATTACCTTCCAAGTTCTAACTTCAACACAGTGAATCTATCTATATAAGACTTTGCTTCCCATAATTAGTGTCCATGGCCACAACCTAACTTTTAATAACATCCTCGTGATCAATCTAGTAACAATAATGCTGTTTTCCTGGTCCACAAGTAGTAGGGCTAGTGCTGTCCAGGTGAATGTAGGGCTAGTGTTTGATGAGTTGGGAGGTAAAGAAGGGGAAGGTGATTTCTGCGCGATCGAGATTGGCCTCTCCGAGTTCTATGCGACGCATGGGAGGCACTTTGGCACCAGGTTAGTTTTTCTTTGATTTATACTTTATATTGTTTAGCTTCGGACTGGATAAAATTTTCGAAAAATGACAATATCAATACTTGACACAGCTATAGATGCAGAATCTCGTAGTTACTATCATCCATGAGCTTTGTTTAACAAAATTCTGTTAGCTATTAGGTAAAGAAGCTTCTACCGGGCTACTATGCTTTATGTTCATGATGTTCTCAAGATGACCCTAATTGATTTAGGTTATTTTAATTTCTAAAACGTACAGCTTTGGACCTGATTGAAAACGTGCAAGTACAAGCCATATTGGGACCCCAAACATCAATGCAAGCGAGCTTCATGCTTGGAGACAAGGCTCAAGTTCCAATCATCTCATTCTCAGCTTCGAGCCCTACTCTTACTTCCGACCGGAAACCCTTCATCTTCCGAGCAACCCAAAGCGACTCCACGGAGGACGACGCAGTGAGTGAAATATTGCAAGCCTTTGGATGGAGAGAAGCCGTCGCGGTCTACATCGACAATGACTTCGATCTAGGAATCTTAACTTACCTGAGCGACACCCTGCAAGATGTCAATGCCCGGATCGTGTACCGGTGCCCCATCCCGCCACAGGCGAGCGATGACGTTATTCTGAGAGAGCTATATAAGCTCAAGACAATGCGGACTAGAGTGTTCATTCTCCATATGGGGAACTTCGGATTCGTCCACGGGCAGTTGCCTACTTTGGTTTATAAGAGACGAGTCGCATTTTGGACACAGGAAAGCGGCCTCGTCAGGAATTTGAGCGCCAAACTGCCAATCTGCAAGGTACCGAATTCCCCTTCCAGTCTTACACCCATCGTCTGGGCAGGAGAGTCTAATTCTGTTCCCAAAGGTAGGGAGATTCCTACAAGTGGTAACGAGCTGGAGGTATTAGTACCGGTGAAGCAAGGGTTCTTGGAATTCGTTAACGTTTCGATAGATCCGAGGACCAATGCTTATGTCGTGTCAGGATTTTCCATTGATGTCTTCAAGGCTGTAATAGAAGCCTTGCTTTATCCTGTGGATTACGAGTTCATCCCATTCGCTAAGCCAAACACTACAGATCCTGCCGGGACATACGACGATATGGTGGACCAGGTTTACCGAATTTGGATATCCTGGGGACTATGATGTGCGTGTAAACGAACACACATCTACCTATATTTTGTGCATAGTTTGTCCATGCTTTGATTTTATTTCATCATATGTCGTAGTGTGTTTTATGCATTTTGTGTTTTTATTAAGGAGCGGGAGACCTGTCGAAATTTGGTTAATTTGTAGGTGTTTGGTGAGGATTGCGAAAGGGGCGAGAAGTGGCGCATTTACGGATCAAAGAAATGAAGTGTCAAAGACGCGTTGACAAGAGCTGCTGAAATCCAGCGCCCCACTGAATAACCCAGCGAACTGCTGGATTTGGCCAGATCGAATTCCAGCGCCCCGCTAGGAAATCCAACGCCCCGCTGGGTTGGCCGAGAAAAATTTGTTTTACCTGTTTAGTCGAATTAGAAATTCTCTTTTAGGTTTTCTTTTATGTTGGACTATATAACGTCTTTGAAACCTAAATTGTAGGATACTCTTGAACGTTTTCACACAAGAGGCAACTCTAGTTTCTTTTTTACTTTGCTTTCGAATTGGAGAATTGTAAACGACAATTTGGATTAATCAATCGATGAAGTATTTTCATACATCGTGGTTAGGTGTTGTCTTTTCATTCATCTACTTGACTATTGATTGCTTGGTTGGTTCATATTGAGTGTACGTGTATTAAAACTGACAACCTTGATTCGTGGCACGGATTACGTTCTCATCTTTACTATTTTATTAAGTTAATTGATTGTGGCGCAAGTTTAGGATTGACAAACCTAGGTTTGTTCCGTGATTTATAGTAGTTAGTTACAACCCAATCATTCGAATTGAATTGCTTAGCTTAAGATTGATAAATCATAATCCAGTACTTAGAGAATTGATCCATCTGTCCCTGTGGAGACGATCTTACTTATCTTTATATTATTTGTGCGATCGTATTCTCTTGCACGTATTTTTAACCCAATATTTATCGCATCAAGTTTTTGGCGCCGTTGCCGGGGACAGATTTAATCAATCTGTCTTTAATATTGGATACAGTATTCTCGATTTTGAGACTAAGCTTCTTACACCTTTGTTATTCATCACTACACTTGATCTTCTTCATTGAGTTTTGTAGCTAGTGAGAGTGCAGGAGGTGTATGCCACATACCCGTTCTGACAATCAACATCTTCTTTAGTACGATCCTGAAATTAAACAAACCTTTCTCTCTAGAAGACAGGATCAACACAAAGAAGAGATGGCAGATCAGAACCGGGTAATTAATGTTCCCGTGAACAACAACAGGAGAAGGCAGATGCACCCTAGGCTGGTTGACCTTCGATCCAGTATTGAATATCCAGCTGTGGAGGCCAACAATTTTGAGATCAAGTCTGGCCTCATTAATCAGGTTCTTGAAGATCAGTTTGGGGGCAATCCTTCAGAAAACCCTGCAAAGCACATCCAGACCTTCGAAGACCATTGTGAGACAGTCAAGTACAATGAAGTCTCAGCAGATGCCCTCAAGTTGCGACTATTTAACCAAAGTTTGAAGGATGATGTTAGAGAGTGGGTTGATGCATTTCCTACAGGTACCTTTACCACATAGAACGAGCTTGCAGACAAATTCCTAGAGAAATACTATCCACCAGGTAAGACCACCCAACTACGCAACAAAATTTTGCAGTTCAAGCAACAGGGTGGCGAGTCTCTTCATAAAGCGTGGCGTTGCTACAAGAAGCTGCTTCGCGACTGTCCATACCACCAAATTCCATAGTGGATGATCATCCAAATATTCTACAATGGGTGTAAATCACAAGTTCAAATTAGCTTGGATGCAGCAGCTGGAGGTGATTTGATGGAGAAGGAAGAAACTGAAGGTCTACGCATCATTGAAGCCATGGCCACCAATAATCATGAGTGGGGAGATCGGGTAGAAAGGAAAAAAGTGGCTAGCGTACAGAATAACAATGAGATCATTACGCTCAAAGCACAAGTGGCAGCTCTCACACAGTTAGTCCAAGCCTCATATATCCCATATGCTCAGGTTTGCGAGATCTGTACTGGACCTCTTATTACTAATAATTGTTCTTTATTGGCTGAATCTGTGAATTATGTGGGTAATACGAATAGAAATAATGATCTATATTCTACTACGTATAACTCGGGTTGGAGAAACTACCCAAATGTTTCATAGAGAGACAATGCAGGTCAGCAGGTACCTCAACAAGCTCTACCCCAGCAAGACCGTAGGGGTGAGGACGAGTTAAGGAAACAAGTTCTTAGTCATAAGCCACAATCAGAAACCTAGAAATCCAAATTGGTTAGCTAGCACTTCAGTTAAATGCAAGGCAACCGGGCACACTCCCAAGTAATACAGAAGCCCCCCTACCAAGCAAGAGCATTGCAAGGCAATCACAACTAGGAGTAGAGTAGACTTGGGAAAGAACGCTGCCAGCTCAACATCAAAACTACCAGGAAAACTAGTAAGTGAAGAAAAAGAACTTTGGGTGAATCCTACAACAGCTGAAAAAGATAAGTCTATCACAGAAACTGTTAAGCCAGCACAAGAGAGAAAATATCCTCCACCACCATTCCCTCAAAGAGTAAACCAGCAAGCATCTCATCCTAGCTATCAGAAGTTCCTGGAATTATTCAAGAATCTTCACATCAACATCCCACTTCTTGATGCTTTTGAACAAATGCCAACCTACATAAAGTGGATCAAGGAGTTCCTTACGAAGAAGAAGAATATTGATGACTTTGAGGTTATTCTTTGACCAGGGATTGTAGTGCAGTTCTAAGCCAAGAATTACCTCACAAAATGAATGATTCAGGTAGCTTCACCATTCCTTGCTCTATCGGGGATGAGACATTTGGCTCTAGCATCAATTTAATGCCTTTCTCAATATTCAAAAAGCTTGGTTTGGGGGACATGAAGGAAACTTCAGTAGTGCTTCAGCTTGCAGATCGATCAGTCGCTAGACCAAAAGGGATAGTTGAGAACGTACTTGTGAAGGTTGATACCTTAATCTTTCCAGTGGATTTCATTGTCATGGAGATGCCAGAAGATCAAGACATCTCTCTTCTCCTTGGGCGTCCATTTTTAGCCACTGCAAAAATAAGTATTGATGTTAAGAAAGAAGAGCTGCGGTTCAAAGTCTGTAGGGAAGAGGTAGTTTTTAATGTATTCAAGGCAGCCAAGTACCCGACCACAGAAGATGACTGCTACCAAATTAACATTACTGACAAGTTGGTGACTAAGTATAGTGTCGAGGCTCATCTTGAGAGCCAACTAGAGGTAATACAAGAGATCGAAAGGGAGGTGGATGGGCCAGAATTTAAAGAACAGGTGTCATGGGTGTAAGTCGCTGAATCACTTAAGCCAAATGATATATCATGGCCCACATTGAAATCATGCACCATCATACTACCAGAATTAGAACGTAAACTACCGCCTAGTCACTTGAGGTACGCTTACTTGAGTAGAGATAATGAACTGCCTAATATTTTGTCTATATCTCTTAGTCATGAACAGGTTAAAAAGCTACCATAAGCCTACATTCATAATCTTGAAGCCAAGGCAGAATCCAAGGTGAACGAGGAGCACTTGAAGGTATACCTAGCCAACCACGTTAACTTGCAAGGATCATGGGTGGAATTTAATGACCCAGGACCTTGATGATTGATTGAGATATCATCAAGCTAATGACGTTAACTTAGAACTACCTCTGACCTTACTATTAGTTTTTGTTTAATTCGCGTCACTTGTCCAAGTTTCCCTGAGTTTGTGGATTTATAGGGGAATGTACATAGTGTCACCCTCGAAAAAAAATGTTTGTGTCATTTTTATTTAATTTTGCAGGATTAACAGGTTAATGGAAAGCACGAGGCCATATTCATGGAGAAAAAGTGACCCAGCGAAACCCACAGCCCCGCTGGGAAATCCAGTGTCCTGCTGGACTTCATCCGAACCAAACCCAGCGCCATGTTGGGTTTTGGGCTTACAAACCCCCGATCGTCTACAACAATGACCCTCCTCTCACCACAAAAACACACAACACCCACCTCCTCAACTTTGAACAGGTGTTTTAGTTCCTTTCCTCTGCATTTGCTATTCTTTTTTGTTCTTGTTTCTTTTTCTATATTTGCATAGTGTGCCACCTCACATTGAAGACAATGTGTTCTCTAAATGTGGAGTTGCACGCTGTGTGCTTTGTGATGTTTATGATGTTTTAGGAATGTTTTCTTTTGTTTACTTTGGTTAAACATACGCATGTGATCAAGTCTGTTCTGTATGTGGCGTATGTTTTTGATTGATGTGATTGAGTCATTTGCACATAATGAACCTCCCTCTGAAATTTTTGAACTTAGAATCGTAGCCGAATCTTGTTACATAGTCAGGAATCAAATTTGAGCTGTCTGGAAATAGAGTTGTGTAGGTACTACATCCTTGGTTATTTAGGTTGATAGTTGCACTAGATGAACCATACCTGAGAGCTTGATGAGCGACCTTGTGAGGAATTTGTGCCGAAGGATGAGACTCCGTCTCTATTTTTTTCATGAGGTGCTTGCATGCATTGGGTGATGATAGTAGTATACTAGCATTTGGCATGATTTCGTAGTGCGGGGTGAGTTAAATATCGGGGGCCATTTTGATGTTGAACTTAGAGCTTTAGAGTCAAAAACCCGATCTTATCCATTGCATAACCCCATTGAGCCTAAGCTTGTTTATTGAGTTACTATTTACACACCACCATATGAGCCAATGTTCATCCCCCACATACCTTAACTATTCAGTCCGAGGGAATAGGACATATTTTGGGAAATAATGTATTTGTAAGGGTGCACTTGGTAGCATAGCTGGGGAGTATTGCACGTGTGTTAAAATGAAGAAAAGGGTAGATTGAGGCCAGCAGTCAGAAAACGAGATAAGTCACCAATGTAGATGAAAGTGTGTGTGGAAGAAAATAAGAAAAAGTGATTATGTGCGGAAACGCAAGAAACAAAGAGAAAAAGAAAAAAAAAATTTACCTTGTGAAAAGTGCAAAAGAAAGAAAGAAAAAGAAATCGAAAAGAACATCAAAAAGTTAGTGACTTGTCCCGAGTGAATGCCTCTAGGATGTGGGAACATTGGGTTGAGTGCTTAGTCGTTATAGAGTGAGTTGCTTAGTATAGCCAAGAGATAGATTTTTGATGTAATCCTCGGATTGGGTGGCCTAGCCATTACCCAATGATTTATCCTCCCCTATATTAAACCACGTTACAACCCTATGAAAGTCCCTCTTGATTACGAGTCCCGCATTACTTAAAAGAGTGTTGAGTGCAAAGTATAACATTCTTAGATCCCGAGCATGTTTGCGAGTGATAGGTAGTTGACTACTCAATATAAGTGAGCATAAAATGATCCTACCTACTGAGGGGTCAGTTCTCGTGTATGGTCCGCATAGTGCAAAAGTTGGGCTAAACAACTGAGGGTGTTATGTTTCCATGATCATTGTTCTTGGCACTTGGGTGAGATAAATGATTAACGATTAGATGAGGTATGTCATAATTTGTTCCAAGTAAGGAGGAGCCGTGAAGACAGTGGTTCTAATGCAACTTGCTTGGGGACAAGCAAGAACTTAAGTGTGGAGTTGTGATGTGCGTGTAAATGGACACACATCTACCTATATTTTGTGCATAGTTTGTCCATGCTTTGATTTCATTTCATCATATGTTGTAGTGTGTTTATGCATTTTGTGTTTTTATTAAGGAGCGGGAGACCTGTCGAAATTTGATTAATTTGTTGGTGTTCGGTGAGGATTGCGAAAGGGACGAGAAGTGGCGCGTTTGTGGATCGAAGAAATGAAGTGTCGAAGGCGCGTTGACGAGAGTTGCTGAAATCTAGCGCCCCGCTGAATAACCCAGCGAACCGCTGGATTTGGCCAGATCGAATTCCAGCGCCCCGCTGAGTTGGCCGAGAAAAATCTGTTTTACCTGTTTAGTTGAATTAGAAATTCTCTTTTAGGTTTTCTTTTATGTTAGACTATATAAGGTCTTTGAAACCTAAATTGTAGGATACTCTTGAACATTTTTACACAAGAGGCAACCCTAGTTTCTTTTCTACTTTGCTTTCGAATTAGAGAATTATAATCGACAATTTGGATTAATCAATTGACAAAGTATTTTCATACATCGTGGTCAGGTGTTATCTTTTCATTCATCTACTTGACTATTGATTGCTTGGTTGGTTCATATTGAGTGTACGCGTATCAAGACTGACAACCTTGATTCGTGGCACGGATTACGTTCTCATCTTTACTGTTTTATTAAATTAATTGATTGTGGCGCAAGTTTAGGATTGACAAACCTAGGTTTATTCCGTGATTTATAGTAGTTAGTTACAACCCAATCATTCGAATTGAATTGCTTAGCTTAAGATTGACAAATCATAATCCAGTACTTAGAGAATTAATCCATCTGTCTCTGTAGAGACGATCTTACTTATCTTTATATTACTTATGAGATCGTATTCTCTTGCAAGTATTTTTAACCCGATATTTATCGCATCAGACTACATAGAGGTTGTCCTTAAATAGGGACAATCATCTCAACCATTAGATTAGAATATATTTCAAAAGATGCTAATCTAATGGCTATTAATGTTTAGGGATATTTAGGACTTTTGCCAAAACTAATTGAATCCCAGTAGTTAATTATTCCTACTTTTTAGGTGAATGAGCATTTAATTCCCCTTCTCTCTCTTCCTAAACCCAAGTTTCCAAAAAAAAAATAAACCCCAGTAGTTAATGGTTCCTTCTTTTTAGGCGAATTATCAATTAATTCTCCTTCTCTCTCCTCCTAAACACGTGTTTCAAAAAAAACCGTCCACCTTCCTTCTCTCGCCTAGGACTTTGAACTAGTAAAATAAACCAGTGAAGCAGCAAAACAAACCAGTGAACCAGTAAAACAAACCGGTAAAGTATCAGTGAACTAGTAAAACAAATCATTGAACCAGTAATTCGAACCAATGAACCGACAATCTAAACCATTGAACCACCAATTCAAACTAGTGAACCAACAATCCAAACCAGTGA
Organism: Hypericum perforatum; assembly: GCA_012979155.1. Taxonomy (NCBI): domain Eukaryota; kingdom Viridiplantae; phylum Streptophyta; class Magnoliopsida; order Malpighiales; family Hypericaceae; genus Hypericum; species Hypericum perforatum. Next base: position 19,496 of record SOPF01023548.1, read on the forward strand.
ACTACCAATTCAAACCAGTGAACCGGCAATCCAAACCAGTGAACTAGCAATTGAAACCAGTGAACCGACAACCCAAACTCGTAAAAAAATAATTTAAAACAACAAAATGGCAATTCAAACCAATGAACTGGTTATTTAAACCAATGAACCTGCAATTCAAACCAATGAACTATTCACCTTCCAATTTCTCTCTAATCTAAACCAAAATAAAAAACAAAAACAAAAAAATAAAATCCCTCCGCCTTCTTCCCCTCTCATCTTCTCACGATCAGTGAACCAGCAAATCAAACCAGTGAATCAATAATTCAAACCAGTGAACCTACAGTTCAAACTAATGAACCACCAATTCAAAACAGTGAACCAGCAATCTAAACCAGTGAACCAACAATTCAAACCAGTGAATCAGCTATCTAAACTAGAGAAAATTATTTTGTATTACGACTAATGACGGCTACTATTAGGATTTTGCATTAAAATATGTATTTAATGGAGAGAGAGAAGATAATTAAAGAGAACCATCAAATTAGGTTAGTAATTAGGTAGGTGGTTACAGACATTTAATGGAGAGAGAATCAACCCTAATTAATAAATTAGTGATTGTCTAAATTAACTAATTTAAACAAATTAGTTAATTCACTAAGGGGTAATTAACTCCCAGGTTTACAAGGGGTAATTAATTACCACGCCTCTCATTATTGAATTAGAAAATGATATGGTTTTACTTAATTTTCATTAATACTCTATAATTTCGAAGCTAAAAGGCCAAAACTTTATTTCGGTATAATATGGTTTTACGATTTTTTATCATTTTTTTTTTGAGAATAAGAAACTTCATTAATTCATAATAAGCCATCCGGCATCTACAAAGTGCAGCTATGAAAAACAATAATTACACTTCAGCCCCTTTGCTATGGTACTTTCCAATCTGGATCTGGCCATAGATGGGAGCGATAATCCATCTTTCGCAAAGATTTCTTCCAGAAATGGAGTAGTTTTCCATTAGTGACCATGTAGTATACCATAGAGCTAAACAAAAGTAGAGATCCAAATAGAACTAGAACAACTGGAAAAACAACAAACAACCAAAATAAACTCTCACTAGGGGAGACGAAAACTCTCACAAGGAGAGACTCACTCTGTTATTCAACGGAAGAAGCAGGACACAGGGACGAAACAAACAAAAAGAAAAACAAAAACAAACGGCGAACCAGATTCTCAAGGAGTCGTGGAAGCAGTAGTTGAGGACCGGCCCGTCGTGAAGAGTGAAGAGTAAAGGGTGAAGAGCAAGGGGGAGGCCAGCCCGATATGAGCCTCCCCCCCTACCTGGGTTATTAACATTGTGATTTTGAAGCATATATAATTAAAGATCGTGGTGGATGTTGTTTTATTTGACAATGACATCCATTTAGCTTTATCATCCACACCAGTTGATATTCAAGTACTTAATTTGTCCGTTTATATGTTTCTTTGTGTTTAAATTTGCTCGTAGGTTTTGTTGATTATTGGGAACATAGTAAACTTGTTTTCAAGCAATCTTTATGTCTCACTTCATATATTACCAATTTTATGCGTCATAAGCCTATTAATTCTCGGTTGAAAATGCACCAGAATACAAATCATGAAACTAAAAGTTGTTTTTGATAAAATTTTTAAGTTTCACTTCATATATTCTACAAAGCATGTCCTTAATTTGGCGATTAATTAGCAGAAGTACGACGTGGTGGTGGGAGATGTAGACATCCGATATAGCAGGACAATGCACGTGGACTTCGCGACGTACATGCCATCGACAGTGGAAATGATTGTCCCCGTCAGAGATAACGACGCCAAAAATGCGTGGGTCTTCTTGAAGCCTCTGACGTGGCAGGTCTGGCTCACAATTACCTTCTTCTTCCTATGGATAGGCTTTGTGGTCTGGGTTCTTGAACGTAGGGTCAACGATGAGTTTCGTGGTCCTATTTTCCAGCACGTTATCACAGGCTTATGGTTTTCTTTCTCCATCCTGTTTTTTGCACACATACGTTATCTCTTTTCTTGATTTCTTCAATATCTCCAGTTTATTATTTC